>PVIY010012339.1:0-62262 GCA_004026745.1 Myrmecophaga tridactyla | reverse complement strand
AGAACTTAAAGTTAACATCCCAAATCTATAACAATCTTGTTTGCTTTGAAACCATCTTAATGACTTCAAAAACATACATTAACTATATTCTTGTCCCCTTAATACCTCACCTCTATTTCGCTCTTGTCACATATTAAATATTTATATATTGAGCCCCAAAACTTTGATGTCTCATTATATTTTATGCATTTGTCTTTTAGATCCCATAGAAACCAAAAAGTGGAGTTACAAATAAAACATGCAACAGTGCTGGTATTTATATTTACTCATATTTACTCATTGTCTTTCCTGGAGGTCTCTATTTCATGTGGTCTCAGTCAACTGTCTAATGTCTTTTCCTTTTCAACATGCAGAACTCCTTTTAGCATTTCTTGTAGGGTCATTCTAGTGGTGATCAAGTCCCTTAACTTCTGTTTTTCTGGAAACAGCATAATCCTGTCTTCATTCTTGAAAGGTAGTCCTGATGCATACAGAATGCCTTGTTGGCAATGTTCTTGCCTCCATTGCTTCCAAAGAAAAATCGCCAGTTAATCTTCCTGAGATCTGTTCATACATGGACACATTGCTTCTCTCTCGCAGTCTTCTGAATTCTGTTTGTCTTTGGCATTTGACAAATGGGTCTATTTAAGTTTAGCTTGTCTGGAGTTTGTTGAGCATCTCGGATGAATATTTATGCCTTTTGTTAAATTTGGGAAATCTTCGGTCATTACTTCTTTGAAACTCTTTATGTCAGTTTCTTTCTTTTTTCTCTTTCTAGGACCCTCAATGTGTATAGTGGTATCCTTTTTGTTTAAATTTATTTATTAATTAAAAAACTTAACAAATGAAATAAAAATTAACATAGATAATCAGTAATTCACAATACCAGAACTTAGTTGCATATTCATCATTTCTTAGAACATTTGCATCCATTCAGAAAAAGAAATAAAAATACAATAGAAAAAGAATTAAAACAAAAACAGAAAAAAAAAAAGATTATACCTACGATACCCCTTACCCCTCGCTTTCACTGATCACTAGCATTTCAAACTAAATTTATTTTAACATTTGCTCCCCCTAATATTTATTTTTATTCCATATATTCTACTTGTCTGTTGACAAGGTAGATAAAATAGTGGTATTCTTGATGGTGTCCCACAGATTATTCCAGCTCTGTTTACTTTTCTTCATTCTTTCTTCTGCTTCTCAAACTGGATGATTTCAATTGCATTTTCAAGTTTACTGTTCCTTTATTCTGCCAATTCAAGCTGGTGATAAGCCCCTGAAGAAAATTTTTAAAATTTATTTTACTATGGTCTTCAGCTCTGTTTGTTCCTTTCCATAACTTTATTGCTATATATTTACTGATATTCTCTTTGAGTTCACCCATTGTATTTCTGATTTCCTCTAGTTTTTTGTCCATGTTTTCCTTTAGTTTTTGGAGAGTGTCTATGACCATATTCTAAAAGTCTTTTTCTGTTTTTCCCGGTGTTGGTTTAGAATGCTTAATCATCTCCTTTACCTGGGATTCACTTCCTGTTTCTTTGTATGTTTTGTAATTACTTGTTGAAACCTGGATATTTTGATATTTTAGTTTATTGCTTGGATTTAAATTTTGAGGTTTCTGGTCCTTAAGTTTGTGTCTAGTCAGTGTTATGAAAGAGCTTTCCTTAAATGCCAGGAGCTAAAAGAAGGAGAGGGAAGAGGAGGAATAGGAGGAGAATGAGGAAAAGAGAACACCTCTCTCAGTGTTTGAAGATTGATCTGTGAAAGGTCCTCTTCTTCAGAGTTTATCCATGCAATTAGTTTGGAGAATAGCTCCAGGGAAGCATAGGGGATCCTTTGCTCTCTGATCCTTTCTGCACATTCATCTTGCCTTGAGAAAGTAAGTGTGGTCATAAGAATTCCCATTTATATGGAAAAAATATCCCTTAATCCCTAGGAAACAGTTTCCTCACAGTCCCAGGCATGGCATATATGTTTTACAGCCAGCAATTTCTTACCCCAGACATGCTGTCCCATAGCGTTCTGTAGGAGAGTTCATTAGGCCACCTTCTACATGCAGGCCAAGTTCTGTTTCAGTAAGTTTCTCAGGAAGAATGGGCCAAACATACATGGCCACAGTATGTATGTAAGAGTTACTCTTCTCCCTCCATTATTGCAACCAGGTATCTGCATTGGGAGCATGGGCCAGCTCTGCACCAAGCCAATAAGGGGCGGGAGAGTTGTCGGCCAGGATGCCATGAGATCCTACCATTTTTAAGTGGCCTTTCAGTACTTTCCCTATTACTGCAATCCTTTAATTGTTTTCTGGAGATTTTGAAAAGATGTTTCAGTCAGTTCTTGCTCATCATTCAAAATTATATAGGGAGCAGAGCCCTGAAACATCTCACTCTACCACTGCAATTGAGACGGGCTGAAAGTGATTATTTTCATACACATAAAGAGCATCCTGCTAAAAATAGTTCTTAACTAAAAATATGTTAGGTTTTTTAAAGATGTGAGATAATGTCAATACACATATCCCAATGTATTTACCTCACTTCCTTTGTACTTCCTGATCTTCCCATTTCCCTCTACTAGGAAAACAGCTTCTTTAATTAGAAGAGGGGAACAGACTCAAACTTTTATGATTCTGTTGAATACAAGTTTCAAGTAACCATTTGCTTAAACCCCTAAGGGTAGCAAGCATTTGGACTTCCACCGATGGTTTTTAGTAGGATTCACAGTGGGGTAGGGAAGCTAATGTGACCCATGTTAAATCTGGAACTGTGGTATGTCTGATATACCACCCCAATAAAAGTTAACAAGTGACTATGTGAGAATTTCCACAACTTCATACATGCACACAAGCACACATTTATATATAATGCACATTTATGCATATGTGTGTATATATATATACATGTATGCATACACATGTGTATGGGCACATGCATAGTACATGTAGACATATAAGCATAGTATATGTATATAGTAAATACCATAGTATATATTATACCTATGTATATGTTCAAACTCAAGACTGCTGGATCAGAGAAAACACGTCTATCTCACAGAGAACCTGACATCAGTTCCCCATAACCCAATTCTCCAAAGGCAACGCCATGAGACACAGATGTGCCTTTGTAAGCAGCGAGTGTTTATACCACATGGGAGAAACCATGAAATATGAAGCTCTGAACTTTTATAGAAGTTCCTGATTTTTATGAACAGATGTTATTATTACTCTTTGGTATCTAAGAAAATATTTTTAGGGGATATGTTGCAAAATATCTCCAGAGGCCACTATCTTTATCTTCCAAAGATTTTTGATTATCTGTGGTGGTTTGGAGCTGTATGTATCCCAGAAAAGACATATTCTTAAACTTAAACCATTCTTGAGAGTGTGAACCTATTGTAAGTAAAAACTTTTGATGAGGTTACTTCAGTTAATGTGTGACTTAGGATGAGTCTTTACCTTGATACAGGAGATTTTTATAAGTGGAGTGAAATTCAGACAGATAAAGAAAGCCACAAGATATAAGAAGCCAAAATTCAATGAGATGTAGAGAAATGAGAGGCCAGGGATGTTGCAATTGCATTGCATGTGACAGAGGAGCCAAGGACCAGGGGGGGCCAGCAGCAAGCCCCAGAACTCTACAATCTTCAGGGAGAATGCATCACCTTGATGATACCTAAATTTCAACTTTCTCTTGGCCTCCAAACAGTGAGCCCCTGAATTCCATTGTTTAAGCCTTCCTTTTAATGACTTTATGTAACTAAAACAGATTTTGGGTGCTGCTATTGCAAATACCAAAAATGTGGAAATGGTTTGTAGCTGGGTCATGGGAAGAGGTGTAAGAATTGTGAAATGTGAGGAAGATATGGTTAAAGCATTTGTAAGCTTGCTCTGTGTTTGCATATCTTCAAGCAGTGGAAAGCTACTGGATTTGTCTGCCTGTTTGTCTGTTGAATTGAAGCTGAAAACAGCTTAAGATATTTGTCTGCATTGTTGTCTCACTTGCATATCTGTCTGCTTTGCTTATTTATGGAATTTGCTTATCTGGAACATACCCTCCTACTCATGGGAAAATTCTTACTCTGTTCTTAAAATTAAAGTTACCTCCTCAAGGCAAATGGGAACCTCCCCAGGTGTTCAATGGATAGCTTAACTCCAAATGGCTCCTTTGCCCAATAAATTGAAGCAGAAAATAAACTGGAAGCTCTGGCTCTCTTGTGGGACAGAGCCTTCCTTGCTTTCTGACTTTGTGTCAAAGGTTTTTCTTCTTATGCTGATTCTTTGCAAGACAAAGAATAACTGCCATGGGTGGTGTCACCCACAGCAAAGTGAATGATGGAAAAGGCCTAGATTCCTTTGAAGAGACTGTTGTTAGAAATATGGGAGCTTCTGATGAGGTCTTAGAAGGAAATGGTGAATGTGCTATTGGGAAATGGAGGAAAGGTGATCCTTATTTTAAAGTGGCAGAACACTTGGCAAAATTGAGTTCTGATGCTGTATGGAAAGGAGAATATGAAGTGATGAACTTGGATATACAGCTTAGGAAATTTCCAAGCTAAGTATTGAAATTGCAGCCAGTTTCCTCTTGAAGCTTATAGTGTAATAAGAGAAGAAAGGGATAAGCTGAGAACTAAACTTCTAACGACAAAGAATCCAGAAATTAATGGTTTGGAAAATTCTGAGCTTTTCCAGATAGTGTGCTCTGAGACTAGGGACAGGATCTACCAGGGACCTCCATAAGCTTCTGGAAAGCAGCTCCCTAGGGAATAATGTTCCATGTGAGGGTTTAACTGAACATGGAGCCAGTCACCCATTTTAGGGGAAGTCAGGATTGGAAAGACAGTTATCTAGGAAAGATAAATGGAAAGTCCTTTTGTCTGGTGGACTAGACCCCTGTGAACTGCATCCAAAGCTGACAATTATTTTCACAAAATTTCTATGAATGGAACCACTTCCAGGTTGGACTAAAAGGGACAGAGAAGTGAGAAATTACAGGAAGAATGATTTCAAGGGCAGAACCATGGAAAATGAGGTTTGAACCAAGGATCCCTCCTTGGGTCAAGAAAGTGGGCCACTGATCTCTGTGGAAAAGGTGGTTAGTCCAGCACTTGGAAAAGTGGACCTTCCACCTCAGTGTTGAGAAAGAATGTTGCCACCCCAATGCCTGGAAATGGTGGGGCCTTTTTCCCAGTGTTCATGGAGAGCTTGGCTATCACCCCAATGCACAGAGACAATAGGGTCTATGTCCTGGGATTTGCAGAGAGATAGGCTACTATCCTCAGGCTTGGATAGGTTTCAGCTTTTCCCAAGTATTTGGGGAGAGCTTGGTCACTGTGCAAGCACTTGGAAGTGGTAAGTGCCACTCCGACAGGCCCAGAGGCAAAACATAGATCCACAGATGACTAAAAGACCTTTAAATCTAGTTGAGGCTTTCCTGCTGGGTTTCAGAATTGTTTGGGACCTATGACTACTGTTTTCCTTCTAATGTCTCCCTATTGGAATAGGAATGCCTGTCCTACATCTGTTCCTACATTGCATATTGGAAGCAGATAACTTATTTTCCAGATTTCACAAGTCCACAGTCAGAAAGAAATTATATCCCAGGACAGACAAATCTGATGAAATTTTATACTTAACATTGTTTCTGAAATGACTTAAGGCTTTTGGTATGTTTTGATAGTACGAATGTTTTTTTTCATATAGAAAGAACTTGGTTCCATAGAGTGAAGTGTGATGGTTTGGAGCTGCATGTACCCCATAAAAACATATTCTCAAACACAATCCATTCCTGATGCATCTTAATCTTATTACCAGAGCCAGGAGAATCAAAAAGCTGAAACTCAGTGGAACCCAAAAAATAACCGAAAGGCCAGTAGAGGCTGCCGTATGCATTGTCATGTGACAGAGGAGCCAAGGACACTTGAAGGATTGCTGCTTGCCAGCCCCAGAATGACACAGTTTTCTGAAAGAAAGTATAACTTTGTTGATGCCTTGTTTTGGACTTTTTACTGGAACCATTAGAATCCCATTGCTTAAAACATAACTTTGCATGGTATTTGATTGAGCAGCCTGGGAAACTGAAACACTGTCCAATCAGCCTATAACCCAGGTTCCAGAATGGTCTGTGAAAATATTCATGGATATTTGAATCCAGAAACTTGGAAACTTTGACCCAATTTAATACACTGGATTTCATCTTTCTACATTTGAATGCATATAGGAATTGGTATACGCTTGTACATCTTCATCCCATGTGTGTCAGAGTATATTATCAAAAATGGTGGAGCGACAGTCAGAGAGATGCTTTTGAGAGAATCTCCCCTGCTATTTGCCAACAGTTGTCAGATCAGGATTTAGCATGAGAACTTCTACCTTCTAATGTTCACAGATTTAACCATATGGCTGATGTTGGCAAGTCTTGGTGGGTAAGTCGGAAACCTCAGTGCCAAAGGCTCTGACTATGGAGTTATCTCTCCTCTTTACAAGGGTTAATTAAAACACTAACAAAATTCAGAGTCCTGCTTGCCATATAAAAGTTGGGAAAATGTGGACAGATTCATATCACTTGATCCCTTCAATATGCAGGGAAACTCTTGTCCTTTTCTTACCACCATCAAAAAGAAGACCCCCATTATTGATGACATTGGATAATGGATATTGTACAAGTCTCTGTAACTGCTGACTTTGCTAATTGCAACCTCTGGCAAAGTCAAGTAGCCTCCATCCAGGGATGGATTTGGAATTTTGATATCATCTTCTCTCTGACACGGCTATCAGGTGTACTGCTTTGGAAAAGCAGCCATTAGATAACTACTGAGGTCTTGTTGAAATTGAATGCCTGACCCACAGAGCCTTATTAATCTCTGGCTTGAAATTGACATCTGTGGTGGCTGAACTAAGAAGCAGTGACTAACAAAATAAGAAGGGCTCAACATCCTTGCTTGGAAATGTGAACGGTATACTCAAAAAATGTAGTCAGGCTGGACTCAGTAGCCTCTTTTCTTTTCATGAAAAAGATACAAATGAGATTTTTGTACTATCTTTATGAGGTCATTTTATAGCACTTACATTATATTTTTTTCAGGGAATGTGATTTAGTTAAACTTACCTCTCCTATAGTTTCCAAGCGAATTATGCAGGAAATATGAACAGCAAATATTTCTGCTTCTTTACCTTCTAAGGAATGAATTATTACTTGACTGGATGTATAATTTTAGGCCTACTGTGTTCCTACTCTCAGAACACCCTGAAAATTTTCAGCTGCAACAAATATGGAATGCTTAAAATTAAGTTCTATAGTTTTATTTTAATTTTGAGTATCTATTCTGGAATTATACATTGGTTTAAAAGATGAATTTTTATTTTAGTCTAAAAAAATCAAGGGATTTTATATTTATATGTATACACACCCTCTCTCTCTCTCTCCATATATATATATGGAGAGAGAGACAGAGGTAGAGAGTAGAAAAAATAGGAGGCAAGAGAAGGGAAAGAAAAGGTGCCAGAATGACACAGATTATAAAAACATCTGAATGCTGAGGTCTGGAGTGAGGAAAGAAAAATTAGACCAAAGCTTTTAGTATTATAGCAGCCATTTGTTGAATGTGTTGGGTAAAAACCAAATTGAAAACATGACACAACAATCATTCAATAACACATCAGAAAATGGTTTGAATTTACATTCATCTTAATGATTTCTATTCTAGCTCTCCATTTTAGTTATCTCTAAATACATTCAGAAATGTTAATTTACATTTCAGTTTTGCATGCAAGTCAATAAATTGTAATGCATAAAGTATTTTATATTTATTCAGGTGGTACATTATTTTTCTGAATACACTAAATCAATATATGTCTCTGGGTCAGATTCAATAAACATAATGTCATATGGCTAAACATATGATCCAAACATTACATATAACTTCTGCAAACAAACAAACAAAAAAATCAGAACCTAGTTTCTAAGTGACAAATAACATGAAAATAAAGCAAAGCTTTCTTGTTTTTTATTTTCATATATTTAAAGATTAGCACAATATTTTAAATTATGTTTAATATGTACATATACATGTTGGTCCAGTTTTAGTTCTTGATTTAGTAGCATTTAGATATTCCATGTTTTTTTCATAAATAGAAATGTTTTCATTGAATCAGAATCAATGGTCATTCTCTAAATGTAATGCTATATATTTTAAAGCTGATTAGTGATAAAATAGATCCTATGGATTAAATTCATGATTGCCTTAAGTAAAACAGAATCAAAGACTTAGTATATGTAGCTCATCTCATTCTTTTGTGTTTCCTGTGAGACAACTTTTTTATTTGAAAAACTAAAAGGGACTATTTTTGTATCTGTTGTTTGAGAGCAGAGACTGAAAGAGATTTTCACAATAAATGATCTTGATCATTTTGGACAGCTGTATTACAAAGATTATAGTGCCATCTATTGGATAAGTATATTCCCAAATGGTGCTTATTTTTCTTTTACCTTATATGTGTATTTTGATAAAAATAAACCATATAAAGGGGGAAAAAAGCAAAACAACTCATTTAATTTTCATTAAAGACTTATAAACACACAAATCATACTTGCTGTTCTTTGAAAATTCCATATCATTACTTGTTTTTTTATTTCAAAATTTAAGAGTATAAGAAATTAGAAAAGCATACTTAGTGGATTTGTTTTGAGGAATAATTTTCAAAACTAAATTCACTTACATCATTGACTTCATGTTTACAGAGGCACAATATTGCATATATGGATATTATTATCAGGTTTTTAAAAAGCTATAAAATTTTCTAGGGAAATTCATGCAGTAGATATTGCTAATTAGAAATAAATTAGTTACAAAAATTGGAAATAAAAGAGAAACTGGACATATTTCAAAGAGAATTGTGAGTTCTCAGAGCTAGATTCAGAATCTTTGGATGCTTTATATGAGTGTCACCTATCTTGGTATGCCACTGAGTATTAAAAATAATTGTTTCTGTTTTCTGCAACAACTTTTAGGAAGGATTACAGTTTTTGAAATTTAACAGACAGACTGACTGTTGGCTTTTCTTAAGCCTGAGTTGCTTCTTTCCTTCTCACACTACACAGAGTTTCTCATTTTACTGAAAAGCTTGAGATAAGCATTGTGCCCCAAGAAAGGTAAAAGATGAAGCAAAATTCAGACACACTAGGAGGTTGTCTTCCTTCTTACAACATTTTCAGTGCTGCTGCATAGAATTCAATAGTGGTAGGAAACAGCCTCAAAGTTGAGAGAAAAAATCATTGTGCTGGTTTGAAAGGATGTATGTCCCCTAGAAAGGCCATGTTTTAATCTTAATCCCATTTTGTAAAGGCAGCTGCTTCTTCTAATCCCTATTCAGTACTGTATGTTTGAAACTGTAATTATATCATCTCCCTGGAGATGTGTCTCCACCCTTTCAGATGAGTCTTGGTTAGTTTACAGGAGTCCTATAAAAGAGAAAACATTTTGGAAAAAGTGAGAGATTTGGAGAGAGCAGAGAATGCTGCAGCACCACGAAGCAGAGAGTCCACGAGCCAGCAACCATTAGAGATGAAGAAGAAAAATGCCTCCCGGGGAGCTTCATGAAACAGGAAGCCAGGAGAGAAAGCTAGCAGATGATGTTGTGTTCACCATGTGCCCTTCCAGATGAGAGAGGAACCCTGACCGTGTTCACCATGTGCCTTCTCGCTTGAGAGAGACTCTGAACTTCATCGGCCTTCTTAAACCAAGGTATCTTTCTCTGGATGCCTTTGCTTGGACATTTCCATAGACTTGTTTTAATTGGGACATTTTCTCGGCCTTAGAATGGTAAACTAGCAACTTATTAAATTCCCCTTTTAAAAGCCATTCCATTTCTGGTATTGCGCTCTGGCAGCCAGCAAACTATAACAATCATTATAGTACATTATACAGTCTTCTGGTCTAAATTATTTATTTTGGGGAGGGGTAGTAAGACTGCATTCTTGTCTAAGTGGTAGAGTTAGAAGAGTTTCAAGTTTGGAGTAAACACTTTATGGCAAATCTAAGATCTAAAGTATTTTATTTTAGTGCATAAAAAGGTTTGTATGCTAGTTGTTTAAAACAGAAACATAAAAGTGCAGAGAGAGTGAAATCTTTCTAAAATCTTTGGTCAAATTGTGGTTTGAAGGACAGAACTAAATCTAATATACTTCCCAATATGTTCTTCATCAGCTTCTCATAATCTAGTTAATTACAGACCTAAATGTAAATTTGGTTGTAAGTAACATTGAAATAGAATGACTCTTATTGGGGATTTGATATTTGTATAGTTAAGGGGAAGTTTACAAATACATTAATTTCATTTTTATCTGAAGTTAGTAATAAATATATACTACATGTGTTCAGTTAATTTATAACTAAGCAAACACATATAGAAACACTCAATATACATATACAATTCAGTTCTGATAATAATCACATAACTTAGGCAAAACGTATTTATTACAATGCCATTTTATAGATAAGGAAAGCATGACATAAAAATATGAATGGTTCTCCCATATTTCCATAACTCTAACAAGTGGTAATGCTTATACTTGAATTCAGGTTTCCGAACTCCACTTCTCAGGCTTTTCACCTGTGCCAGTCTACCTCCAAGAGCTTTGTTTTCACAGACTTTCTGAGATGATTCAGACCTGTATATCTTCACTAAAGAATAAGTACTCCTTATCTACTCAGGGGCTTTCCTAGAGTAGAGAATCATTCTATTACAGTGACCCTTATATTTCATGTATTTTCTAGGGTTTGGTTTATAAAAACAAATTATTAAAGAAAACTCTCTGTAAACAAATAAAGAAATGTGAAAAAAAACTCAATATTAGTGTTGTAAAATTAAATTTGATCAATAAATATTTCAATACATTTTACATAATTACATAATTTCATTCAAATTGTCACTAAATTGTAAAAGTCATTCATGTACTTGATTTATTTTTATCAATATAAAAATAAAAGATACATATGCAAATCAGAAACTGATCAGAATTTACTAATAAATACAGGCATTGTTGCAGAACACAAATCTGGTAAGCATATGAGCAATCTGAAGATTATAAGATTATATGAAAAAGATTATGTGATTAATACGGTTATTTCCTGTAAGTGCTAAGTTCATGGTACAATGAAGAAAAAACTCCCCATTTCCTTACTTAAAAGTTAATAAGTAACCTAAAAATATTTTAAATGATTTTCACCTTCAAACTGCTCCTATATTATGAAAGATTTAGGGCCATATAGAAGCTACTAAATTTTGAAAGAAAGAAAAATAATTAAAAAGGAGGTTATAATCGATTTAATTTTCCCTTTATTTGGATTTAAATTGGATATGAATATTAGACTATATAACTGTGTATTTACTATAAGCGCCTCAGATGATAAAAAGGTATGTCAAAAATTGAGTTTTTCTATAATACATGAACTAATATTGAGCTTGCTAGGTGGTGTATCATCTATATATGGTGTATCATATATATATTTATATTTATATATGTATATATCTATATATATAGGGAGAAAGAAATAGTCTAAACTGGCTAAAAAGTAGGATATAACTAATAGAAATACTTTCGATTTATAAACAAACCCACACAAATGAATGGAAACAAAAAATTATGCAAAAACAGGTAACATGTGTACAGTAAGTATGAGAGAGCTTAAGTGGTTATATTAATATCTGAAAATATAGAATGTAAAACAAGAATATTAATAGAAACAAAGATGAACATCTTATAATGATAAAAGGTCAATATAGTAGGAAATTATTAAATTATAAATTCTATTTATATTGATAACAACAGAGTCCAAAGTAAATAAAGCAAAACAAAGTGTGAAACCTAACATGAACTATGGATTATAGTTAAGAGAGTAAAACAGTAAATGAAAATGCTGCTAGTAAACAATAGCAAGTAATCAAATAAAAACAAAAAAACCACCAAGTGGAAAGGACAAAGAGATAACTCACTGATAATAGTTGGATTTTTGTTCACCCCACCATCAGAAATTTATAGAGCACCTAGTTGGAAAATCTGAAAGGATATAAGGATGTGAGAATATGCTATTAAACAACTCCACTTAACTGCCATCTTCATAGAGTAAACCATCCAACCACAGCAAAACACACTTTCTTTCAAGCAGACATATAACATTTTCCCAGATAGATCATATGCTAGGTATAAATAAGTGTATAAACATTGAAAATAATTGAAATCTTTCAAAGTGTGTCCTCTGATCAAAACATTAAATTAGAAATTCACAGGAGAAAGAAATTTAGCAAATCTCAAAAGAGCTGACATTTAATCAGAAAACTTCTAAATAACCCGATGGACCATAAAAAAAAAAATCACAATATAAATTAGAAAATATTTTGAACTGAATAAAAGCAAAACTAATGTGTCAAAATGTCATTGCTCCAACTAAACCAGACCTTAGAAAGAAATTTAGAGCTTTGAAAACCTATATTACAGCAGAAGAGGCTCTCAAATCAATAATCTAAGGTTAAGAAACTAGAAAACTAAATGAATTTTACCCAAGCAAGAAGAAGGAATTAAATAATGAAAATCAAAGGAGGAACTCAATGGACTGGAAAATGGAGAAACACCATGGAAAATCAATAAAACCCAAATTTGTTCTTTTAAGTGACCAAAAAGCTTGCCATATATTAGCCAGAATAAGAAGAAAATGCACAAATTACTAAAATCAGAAATGCAACAGGGAAAATCATTTGTGACTTTATAGAAATTTAAAAGATTATAATGAGCATTAAAAATAAATTCATGCTAAAAAATATACTAGGATAAATGGGAAAATTCCAAAATGGTACGTGTTTTGAAAACTGATTCAAGATGGCATAGGAGGAGGTGGTGAAAGATGACAATGTAGGGAGGTATGAAATTTAGTTAGTTCCCTGGTGTAGCTAATAAGTAGCTGGGACTATCTGGAACAATTGACTGGGGGAAATTCACAAATGGACACATATTGTATACCCATCTGGAATGGATGGAAGTGTCAAAATCACAACACAGAAATGAGGGTAAATTGTCCAATCTCTAGAGGCAGTTGCCCTTCCTCTGCAGGCATGACAGCCTCTGGAGACAGTCCTCCATTGAAAAAAGGAGCCCTTTCTACTAGGAGCTCATTCTACTAAGAACATAGCTCAACCAAGCCCCATTTGTAGTTTCAATTAGCAAATGTGGGCTGCTCAATACAAGCCTCCAGCACAGATGTTACCAGAGAAAGCAGTAAAGTAATCTTGAGGTCTTTCCTGGCACAGAGGAGATGGAGCTGATGGCAAAACAAAAATGAAAACAAAAAAAAGTGCAGGCTTTGGAGTTGGCTGCGCTCAGGATACTGGAAAAAAAGGCTGTGCCCCAAAGAGAATGGTCACATAAAGCTGGATACCAATTCTGGCTCTTGACTGATGACTGGTGACCGACTCTGAAAAGGGATCTTTTTTCTCTGTTTTTCTTCTCCTTTTTTCTCCTTTTAAAAAGGTATTCTAAGTAGGTCATTAGAGAAAACCTTAGGTATTTTCAATTATCAGTGCTGACCTAGGGAAGGGGGGAGTTTAGATGAGTCTGAGAGACAAAGTAACAGGTCAAACGAAGGAGGAAATTGCCTGAAGGAATTTTTCCCAAGAAAAGAGGCAGCAGGGCCCAGCTCAAGAAGTGGCTCTCCTTCAGGGAATTAAGACCCCAGGGGCTGGGAATACAAAACACCTTAGCCCTGTCTCAACCCCGCCCCTGGCAGGCTGACAATTAAGTCTCCACACCATTTCAAGCTGGTGGGGAGCTGTGAGCTGACAAGCACCACTTGCTGGGTAAGATGAGAAAAGCACAATCTAGAGGGTCAACAGGGAAGTCAGACAACTGGGGTCTCACCCTCAGGGAAACGTGATACTGATTATACCCTCCTCCTGAGACTCAGGTCTGTCTTGTCATGGAATATCTGTTTGGAGTCACTCATATCTGGGAGAGTCTGCTCAAGAAAATGTTCCATATAGGCAGGGCAAGAACCAGAAAAACAAGAGGGGAAAAATTCTAACTAGTTAAACAGAAGATATGCTAGAGGTCTAAAAAAAGTTGAACTGAATGCCAACAAAACAGGTAGAGGAAAAAGGCAATCAACAAAAGAACTCTAGGTAAAAGAGTGAGAAATCTCATGAATAAACTTATCAAGGAAATCAGATGCCTATAAACCAGCAAAAAGTTTCAAGTCACACTAGGAAAACAAAGACATGGCCCAGTCAAAGAAACAAAC
Organism: Myrmecophaga tridactyla; assembly: GCA_004026745.1. Taxonomy (NCBI): domain Eukaryota; kingdom Metazoa; phylum Chordata; class Mammalia; order Pilosa; family Myrmecophagidae; genus Myrmecophaga; species Myrmecophaga tridactyla. Next base: position 47,994 of record PVIY010012339.1, on the reverse strand, counting down.
TAACAGTTTAAATGGATATAGGAACTGAAATAACTAATTAAAGATTTCAAAATAAGCATGCTGAATCAATTCAAAAATCAAATCAACAAGTTGAAGGAAGATATGGCAAAAGAGAAGAAGGATATAAAGTAGGCATTGGGCAAACATAAAGAAGAACTTGAAAGCTTGAAAAACAAATGGCAGAACTTATGGGAATGAAAGGCACAATAGAAGAGGTGAAAAAAACTATTGAGAGAAGAAAGGGTTAGTTAACTAGAGGACAGAACATCTGAAATCCTACACAGAAAAAAAGAGACAAGTTAAAGATTGGAAAAATATGAGCAGGGCCTTAGGGAATTGAATGACACCATGAAGCACATGAAAATATGTGATATGAGTGTCCCAGAAGAACAAGAGAAGGGAAAAGGGGCAGAAAGAATAATGGAGGATATATTTGCTGAAAATTTTCCATCTCTTATGAAAGACATAAAATTACAGAATGTAACAGATTCATAATGGAGGATATATTTGCTGAAAATTTTCCATCTCTTATGAAAGACATAAAATTACAGAATGTAACAGATTCAAGAAGTGCAGTGTAACTGAAGCAGTTTTGATTTGAATAGACCGACTTCAAGACACTTACTGATCAGATTGTAAAATGTCAAAGACAAAGAGAAAATTCTGAAAGAAGGAAGAGAAAAGTGATCCATCATATACAAGTGAAGCTCGATAAGACTATGTGCAGATTTCTCAGTAGAAACAATGGAAATAAGAAGTCAATGGAACGATATATTTAAGATACTGAAAGAGTCAAAACTGCCAATCAGGAATTCAATGTCCTGCAAATCTGTCCTTCATAAGTGAGGGAGAGTTTAAAACATTTCAGACCACTGGACACTGAGAGAATTTTTGAACAAGAGACCTGCTCTACAATTGCTAAAAGGAACACTACATGCTGATGGAAAAAGACAATAGAAAGGTCTGGAGGAGAGTGTAGAAATGAAGGCTGTCAGTAATAGAGACAGAGAAAAAAAAATAAGATATTCCAGAATAAAGTCACGATGCATGCAACATGGATTATCCTTGAGGATGGTATATTGAGTGAAATAAAAGGACAAATACTGTATGTTCTTACTAATAAGAACATTAATGAGTGAGCTTTGAGAGTTTAAGTTGAGAACACAGGTTATCAGGAGATAGAAAGAGGGTAGAGATTGTACTTTCGACGCAGATGGAGTACAGAATGTTTGATAGGATTGATTGTGAAGATCCATAAATGGATACCACAATAGTATCTGATGGTAGCACAGCATTTTAAATACAATGAAGAAAGCTGAGTGTGAGTATGGATGAAAGAGGAAGGCTAGGGGCACATATGACACCAGAAGGAAAGAGAGGAGATAAACACTGGTACCATGTAATTCAGCAAAACTTAGACTGTTCAGTGTTAGTGATTACGTGCACAAATATAAGAATGCTTTTACATGTAGGAAAACAAATGAGTACCAATACTGCAAGGTGTTGAAAGTAGGATAATAGATGGAGAAAATACATTCAATGAAAGCTAAGCTCTATAGTTAACTTTAACATTGTGTTATGCTTCCAGTGAATGTAGTGAAGGCAGCCTGCCAAAGCTTAAGGTCAATTAGGGGCATATAAGGGAAGGCTATGGGATTCTTGGTGTTGTTGTTGTTGTATCTCCTTTTAACTTAATTTAATTTTTCATCTTTTCGCTATTCTTCTTTTTATTTTTCTTCCTTTTTCTCCTTTTCCTAATGTAGACTATGGTGGCGAATTCATAACTATGTGATTATTTTCAGGAACCATTGATTGTTTACTTAGGATGGATTGTATAATGTAGGAATAAAACTATTTAAAAAATAAACAGCAAGATACAAATGCTGGAGAAAATGTGGAGAGAGGGTTGTACTGTTTCAAATTCACTGTTGTAGAGAAGTACAATGGTGCAGCCCATCTGGTAGGCAGTAAGGTGGTTCTACAACAGCTTAAGGATAGGATTACTATATGATCTGCAACCCCCTCATTGGGTATGTACTTGGAAGGACTGAAAGCAGGGACATGAATGGACATTTGTATGCTCGTATTTATGGTGGCAGTATTCATAATTTGCAATGGATGAGGGTGGCCTAAGGGAACATCGACTGAAGAATGGATGGGACAACTGCCATAACTACGGACAATGGAATATTGGCTGGCTACAAGAAGGAATCAGTTGTGAGGCAAGCAACTAGGTGTGTGTTGAGTGAAATAAGCCCAAAATGAAAAGAAAAATTATAATGCCTCATTCATATGGACTAAGTAGATGTGCAAATTCTGAGAATTGAATCTAAGAGCATAATCAGGGGAAGGCTTATTGTAAAGTTCCCTAGATTGTAAACTGTTACAACAGCCACATCTATTCCTGAGTTATAACAGTTATTTCTAAATTCTGAGATTTTTATCTCTTTGTGTGTAATCTGGTTTTGGAACTTTCGGTATCTGTGTGACACCTGAGACTCAGAGCTAGAGTTCTGCAGCTCTAAAAGTCAGCACGACCCCAAACAGAAACTGTTACAAAAGCAAAAAAAAAAAAAAAAAAAAAATAGATCAGACTTCCATCAGAGGTATGAATGAAGCAGATCTGGTTATGGTTAAGGTAATCAGGCTAAAGGGCAAAGTGATATTGGCTGTGTTTTAAAACGTCAATTTCTGTATGAGACCAAAGGAAGAGATGTTTATTTGGTGCAAAGTTTCTCTTTTCTGTTGCACACTATCTGTTCTGCATCGAAATACTTCTGTATGCCAGAAAAGCCATGTTCTTTTAATCTTAATCCAATTTTGTGGAGGTCGACCCATTGCAGGGTGGGCTATTTTGATTAGGTTGCTTCCGTGGAAATGTAACACACCCAGTTGTAGGTGGGACTTTTTGATGAGATGGAGATGTGACCCGGACCATTCAAGTTGAGCCTTAATTAGCTAATTTGATCTTAAAAGAGCCAGCATAGGGAAACATTTTGGAAAATGATGTTTTGGAGATGCTTGGAGACAGACAGAAGCTCAGAGAGGAGCCTACTAAAACTAGGAGCTGAAAGAAATGAAATCCAGAGCAAAGGGTAAGTAGACATCACCATGTGAAAGACATTGGCCTTTCTTCAGAGTCAAAGTATCTTTCTATGGTTGTCTTAGTTTGGACATTATTGTAGCCTTAGAAGTGTAAACTTGTAACTTAATAAATCCCCTTTATAAAATCCAATCCATTTCTGGTATATTGCATCCCAACAGCATTAGCAAACTGAAACACTATCTAATTTAACTTGGATCGTCAGTTTATTCTAACACCATAATTAAGGAATCTAGGATAGGGAATGAGATCTTGATGCTTTGTATGGGTTGGTGTGATGACTTAATATATCCCAGAATAATATGGTCAGGCAATAAAAAAGTATTTGCAAATATCCAATGAGGGACTGGGGAAAAATGAAGAAATATTAAACTTCCCCACCTGGAGAATTCCTGATATTCTTGCATCAGGAACCATCAATTTAATAGTCAACTGGGTCTTGCCTTTGAAACTTATTCCTGCAAAGCAGAAGTTTTAAGTCTAATTATAATTATGCCTAAGAGTCACCCCAGACAACCTCCTTTTTTGCTCAGATGTGGCCTCTCTCTCTCTAAACCAACTCCACATGTGAACTCACTGTCTCCCCCCACCCCATGTGGGACTTGATGCCCAGGGGTATAAATCTTTCTGACTCTGGGGCATGAGCCAGAACCCACCATCACGGGATTGAGAAAGCCTTTTTGACCAAAAACAGGGAACAGAAATGAAACAAAACCAAATTTCAGTGGCTGTGAGATTTCAAATAGTTGAAAGGTCATTCTGGAGGTTATTCTTATGCATTGTATATAGATATCCCTTTTTTAGTTTTTAGTGCATTAGAGTAGCTAGATATATAGTGTGTGTGTATATATATATATATAAGGAATTGTAGAGCAAGATCAATTCGAATTTGTCCCAGGTATACAAGACGACTTTAGTATACAAAACCAATTAACACAAAGCATTATATTAACCTAATAAAAGACCAGTAAACTACAGGAACACTTTAATCTACCCAGAAGAAAACATTCAGTAAAATCAAGCAACTTTTAATGAAATAAGAAAGAAATCACCAAACAAACAATTAAACCATATTAAAGAAAAGTAGGAAAAGAAGAGAATTTCCTCAACCTGAACAAGGGTATCTATGAAAACATACAGACTGCATCTTATATATTGGTGAAAGACTGTGTGCTTTGCTCCTAAAACAATAAGGAAAAAAAGATGTCCATTCTCATTAATTTTTACCAATATTTTTCTGGAGGACATAACAATTGCAATCAGTAAAAAGAATGAGATCATGAGAGAGTGAGAGAATGAGAAGAAGAAGAGAGAAAGGAAGGAAAGAAGGAAGGAAGGAAGGGGGAGGCAGGGAGGGAGGAAAGGAAGAAAAGGAAAGAGGGAAGAAATGAAGGAAGGAGGGAAGGAAGGAAGGAAGAAAAAAATGAAAGAGAAAGAGAGAGAAAAAGAATTTGACATACAGGTTGGAAAGGAAAAACTACAACTTTATTTACAGATGGTATGTGGAATATCTTAAGGAATTTATGAAAACATAAATATTGAAACTAATAGTCACCTATGACACAGTTTCAGGATTCAGTGTCAGTAGACAAAGTAACAATTATTTTTCAATGCACTAGCAAAGAACAATGAAATTATGAGGAGTTAATTCAAGTAGTTTCAAAAAGTTTAATGATGAATTTAACAAAAGAAGTACAGAATATGTATCCTGAAAACTCTATCTGTCTGAAGAATTAAAGAAAATTTAAATAATTTGAAAGGTATCCCACGTTTACTAATTGGAAAGTTCAATATTGTTACAATGCCGATCTCTCCTAAATGAATTTACTAACACATTTCCTGTCAATATCCCACTAGGCATTTTTGTATAAATTGACACATTGGCCCTACATTTTTATGGATCTGCAAAGGACCTAGAATAGCCTAAACAGCTTTTTTTTCTTTTTAATTGAAGGACTCATACCACATGATTTTAACACTTACTCTAAGCCTGTAGTAATTAAGGCAGTAGAGTATAGCCATAAAGATCAACATAGAGATTTAAAAAATAGAATAGAAAGGGATAATATTGCACTGTTAAGGTTTTGGATTCAATTTACTAGCCAAAATAACTTGTATAGTGCAAGTTTTGGACACCAGGGGATTGAAGCATTCATGCCAAATTCTTACCCACTCAGTGGTGCCTAATGGCAGAGGAGTTAGGTTCCATAAGGGTCTGTGCTGGTTTGAAATAATGTATGTACCCTAGAAAAGCCATGTTTCAATCCTAATCCCATTATGAAAAGGCAGCCGTTTATTTTAATCCCTATTCAGCACTATATGTTTTAAACTGTGATTAGATCATCTCCTTGGAGACATGATTTAATCAAGAGTGGTTGTTAAGCTGGATTAGGTGGAAGCATGTCTCCACCCATTTGGATGGGGTCTTGATTAGTTTACAGGAATCCTATAAAAGAGGAAACGTTTTGGAGAAAGAGTGGCTCAGAGAGAGCAGAGCAGAATTACATAGCCACGAAAAGCAGGGTCCACCAGCCAGTGACCTTTGGAGATGAAGAAGGAAAATGCCTCCCAGGGAACTTCATGAAACAGGAAGCCAGGAGAAGAAGCTAGCAGATTCTCCATCTGCCTTTCTGGATGAGAGAGAAACTGACTGTGTTCACCATGTGCCCTTCCACTTGAGAGAGAAACCTTGAACTTCATTGGCCTTCTTGAACTAAGGTATCTTTCCCTGGATGCCTTAGATTGGACATTTCTATAGACTTGCTTTAATTGGGACATTTTCTTGGCCTTAGAACTGTAAACTAGCAACTTATTAAATTCCCCCTTTTAAAAACCATTCTGTTTCTGGTATATTGCATCCTGGCAGTTAGCAAACTAGAACAGGGGTATACTGTAAATTATATATTGAAGAACACACAGCGTTAATATGAATTGGCCTTAGTCTCTGAGGACCAATAGGATCAAACTAAATCTGTTGACAACATCCAAGATAGAATACAAAATACAATCAGTCAGTTCAGTGGATTCTGAAATAGTCACAAAATCTGGAGAAATATTCTGCTCCCCTTAGCTTTTTCCACTGACTGTACAGAAAAGTAGTATTGATATCCAACCTTTGTTCCTTTCTTCCTACTGTCTTTAAGTGCTTAATCATGGAATGCATTTTCTTCCCCCACCTAATATTCTCTATTACTCTGTTTGCTGTCTGATCACTCAAGATGAGATGCGGAGACAGGTCAGGGAGTGATTTACATGCCTCACTATCACTTCTATACACTTGGCTCTCCTGATTAGGGCAATCCCCTCTAGCCTTTATAAGCATTCACAATAAATATATGAAAACATCAATACCAATTATTCATTCAACAGCAGAAGCCCCATCATTATTCTGAATTGCCCCAAAGGATCCCTACTCACAAGATGACATGACTTTATTTTCTCTACTTTCATTCCTATCAAACCCAGTTAGCTGAGTTCAGGAACCTTCTCCCTCCATGAAACCAGTAATAAAGATAATTTGGGCACCTATATCTAATATAACTGTAAAAGGTTGAGTTCCTTTCCTTTTCAACGTTCCCTAGAATATTCAGAATAAGTCTAAGGGCTTCAGTCTCTCTGAGAGACAGAGAAACCTCAGCTGCTCCCCTAATCATCATTCTTCTTGGGCAAGAGCAAGAGGGAGCATGAAGAGGCATGGAATGAGAAGAGAGGCTGCACACCTTCGAACAAAAGACTTTTCACTTCATGCTATGGCAGAAATTCATCAACAGTCTTTCCATTTTTCCCTCCCCACTCCTACTTTCTGATTCGGGAACTTCTTGAGCCAGCAGCCTCACTTACCTTGCTTTCTAGCTGGGCCTTAGAATTCAAGGACTTTAGTTTCTCCATCGTGCTGTGCATAGTGGTGGCTTTTCTTTAAAGGAGTTGATCTTATTCTGGATGCCTACTGCCATTCTACCAATAGAGCATCCCTTAAGATCTTGCCTGGTTTTAACATAGGGTAAGAGGAGGTTCAGCAGCATGCTGTAAGAATTGATTATGATCAGTTTCTTATTTCCCAGATTATCGCCTTCATCAGCACTTACTGACCCCCACATTCTTAACAATGTGCTTCCACAGGGAGGAGTTTAGCTTCACCCTCCACAGGATTTGTGTAGCTGTTCCTCAACCAGTATCCTGATACTTACATTGTGACTATCTCCTGAATTCCTTCTTGTTAATAAGAAATAAATAATTTATTTTCTGACTGACCATACAATTTGGTTGATATATTGTTACTGATTTCTGTCAAATTATTTCAGAATCATTCATTGGTCTGTAAGGACCTCATTCTTTTTTCCTTGAAATTCATGTTTTTTCAGCATCTCTTCATAGCAAACAAAACTGTCAGAAACTATGAAGTTCAGAGTTCAGTAATCAGCAGAAACTCTGAGATGTTCATTTGTTCAAGTTCACACATCTAGAGACTGAAATAAGGTTGAAATGTAGAATTGCTGACCTTGATCATTGCACTAGTTTGTTTCCCACTCAGCTAATCAGCTTAATCATTGTTTCCCCATCCGAAAGCTGGAATGAGTAGCCCAACCAGGAAACTCTTTTCATGTGGGTTTTAGTAAGGAGAATAATGGGATCTTGAAATCTTGAAGTACCAACTATGGAAGAGGATTCTGTGCGGTCTGAGTGGAAATAAGATGGGACAATACCACACCCAGGGCAGGTATCATGCATGTTGCTGCCACACCTGGGCAGAAAAAAGAGAATCCTGACAAGGAAGCCAGTTTGTGCAAAGAAAACTGCAGCTTCCAGTGTCAGAGGTAAGAGGCATCAGAAGTACCCAACCTGGTACTCAACTCTTAGAGGGAAAGTTAAGCTTTTCCTAGATCAGCCCTGAATCTGCCACATACATTTGTGTAGATTGTGCCATGTTCACAGTCGCTAAGCAGGTTGGGGAGGAAATCTAACCAGCACTACAATACTCAGGCTCTGTGACCAGAAAGACTGAATGGTCCTGGGGGAAGCACCACTTCTTCTTCTTCTTCTCTTTTTTTTTTAATTCACTGGCTTTCCCAGAATTAGTGTTTGTTATATATTTTTTGATTTATTTATTCAGAGGCTGTAATAAAAGGTCTTTCCCCACTTTGTTTTTAACTGCTGATAGCTTTCAACTCTATCCTATCTCTTTCCCTCTTGCTGCATATTTGGACAAACTGAAAAGATCTCCAAGATGCCTCTTTGGCAGCAGTAGGAAGTTCAAACCATGCAAGTTCCCAGAGGAGGCGTTTTCCCCAGCCCAACATCCTGCCCATGAGAAAAATCCCCAACCAGTCTCTTTTTGTGGCACCCTCAAGTGATTTTTAGACTTGCTTGGAAGATGCCCCGCTCTCCCCAGGAAGCCCTAATATGTAATAATAAATCTTGTCCTACCCTCTTGTTGCATTGTCATCATCCCTCTTGACGTCTGAAACAATGGGTCCATTCTGTTTCTATAGGGATGCTGCATTTAGGGGAACCCTTTTTTCCCCTTCATTTCCACAAAGACCCAGTGTGCCCTGCAAATGCATAACATGGTTTGCTAGGGACAGTGGCTGCATGAGGCAGAAGCAAAAGTTTACAGAAATAAGCACAGAAGAGGAAGAGATAGAAATTAAAATATGAGAAAAGCAAATGTGACTGGGAGACAGGATACTTGTGTCTAACAAGAAAGAGAATCTGCCAAAGCTTGAATTATAGGATGAATCGAGCTAAACAGTTGCTGACTACTGCAAGACAGGTTATCACTCAGTCTCCTATTTCCCTCTAGGGTAGTAAGACATATTGAACATACTGGGATGATGGGATCACTGATTTTACTACCCTCATGACAATCCCCATGGAGTCATTTCCAGATTCTAGCCAGTGTAATGTGTGTACTATCACATTATTATAAAACATTCAGATGTTTTATGCATTGAGTCTGAATGCAATTTTTCCCAAATTTTCAGTTTGTGGCCTTAAGCTATGTAACGAGAAATTTTATTTTGCTGTTTACCAGGTATTTCTCTGACCGTATATCTATTTATTAAAGAATAAATCTTATTAAAAGACTGACATAAAAGCCTGTGGGTTTTCATTGTAGAAGCAAATTTATTTTCTGGTTCATTTAAGGATAATCAAATTATAGATCTATCTAAAACAACCAAAGCTGTCACAGTCCTGACCTGAGGATACAAATTATTTATGTTGAAGTTATTTTTTAAAATATTCCCTCTGGGTGATTGTATTTTTACAAATAGACTTTTTTTTTTTTTTTTTGCTTATCTAGATCTCGGCATGGATAAAATAATTGGATAATTCAGACAAATAGTAAAAGAGTTAAATGTGATATTTGGAACTTCCTAAACAAAGTAACTGAATGTTCATTTTTCAGCTATGCAGAGTATTATACATGCAATCAATGTTTTCTCTAACTGTGGCTAACTAATAATTCTTCATTTACCTGAATAGAAACTGGAAATTTACTGCACTCTATGGTGATGTAAGAATTTGAAAAAACAACCCAAAGATTTATGCCATTTGTGTGCCTTTCAATAACTAAGAATATAAAACTATATTCTAATAAATCTAAAATGTATTATCTATGCTTCTCCTAGACAAATTGATTTGTGGGTTGTTAACTTTCATTTGTGTTTTCAATTTAGTTCAGTCATCTGTTATGCTTGTATCTTTTTTCATTGTATAGTATATTGTAGAATTTTTAAATGTCAATCTCTTTTCCCCATGGTTTTAAAATCAATATTAGTATTTTTATTGTTATATGTATATAAATAAATGTTTTATAGAGAAAACATGGTTGGTTTAAGATCCCTGGACTAGATGCCAAAACATGATTTCTGTACTGATTGTGAGTAGTACATACTGCAGGCAAAAAATAAAAATCTCAGGCACTATACAGATTGAGTCACCTTCCCCACGGAGCCATGTTTAAGTACTAACCCTGTCCTGTGGAGATGAGCTCTTCTAGTTAGGATGCTCAAAGACCCTAGCTAAGACGAGGCCTAAGGGAGTCAGGTGAGCCTTAATCCAATATGGCTGGAATCCTTATAAGCCAAGGGAATTGGAGCATAGTTCTGGGAACCTGGAGGAGATGGCTTGCCATGCGTTGGGGCAGAGATTGCATTCTGGATGACCATGACAAGAAGGCTGCAGATTCCAGCTATGCTGATACCTTGATTTTGGACGTTTAATTTCCAAAACCTAACTTTAAGAGAGATAATCTGCATGCATTCTCTGTTCGTATATTTAAATCTGAAAGTGCATGCTTTATTATTTAGCTGATTTGCTATTCAACACTATATACCACTATACATTCATGAGATATTTAAAATACTGGCAGAGATGGTAGTGGATGGAATGTCAAATGAAACAAGTGAATTCTTTCTGGATGATTTGAATCAATAGCAACAATCAAGAACAGAAATTTACAACAAGAAGTACTTAGGATTTCAAAACTTTGCCTTAAATAATAGACATAAACAAAATTAAATGATTGATAGAAGGAAACACGCGATCTGAAATATATGTGTTCTAGGGGAGTTTTAGCTTATTACATTTTCTTGTAATTTTTTTCCTTCTAAGTGTGTGATCTCTTGAAAATCTTCAGTTTAAAATTAAAATCATTACATTTGTATAGAAGGGAAATTTCTATCCAGGCAGGCTTCTCAATTATTAGGTGAAAACTAGAAACTGATACCTTAAATTGATTTTTGTACTTAGACTGCTTCTTTAATTTTCAATTGTCTTTCCTGGTTAGGGGGTAGGTGTAGATCTCAGCATTGCCAGAGCTTGTTGATCAGATTTTTAGTTTTAGCAGCTGGCAATGAACTTTGTTATAAATAGCAGAATATTGTATCACTCTGCCTTTTCTTCAGGCCATCTTTTTTTTCTGGAACTCTATTTTTTGGAACTTAGGATGTAAACAAAAAATGTTAATTTTGTAGGTATGCCTGAAAAACAATAAAATCAGGCTCATATGAAATGAAAAGAACATAATATTCTGATATTTTCATGCATTTTTAGATAAAGCAGTATAATTTTAATCATGTATAATTACAACATATTCACTTGCTTCTGTTTTCTTAATTCTCTTTCTCTTCTAATTTTTCAGACTTCTCTTTGAGCTTTTCATATATTTACACAGATACACCGTGTTCCAATGCCCTTTTCTCATTTTTTTAAATTCCCAAACATGTTGTATTCTATAAGTTACAAACAATCTGGATCTTCATAGCAGTTAAATAAAAAAAAATAGAGAAGATGATTCTAAGGCATCTGCAAGTATATATTTAGTTTGAGGCATGGTAAACAGAAATAAATTTTATCATTAGAACTTAAAAATAACTTGTAAAATATTTATATTTCAGGTGTGGCATCACTGAATTTCCAGAGAATGCACAGTGAGTTCATAGAATTTATGGCTTGACCGATATACTCTCCAGGAATGATGAATATTTTTAACAACAACTATTGTAATCATAAACTAAGCATGAAGCTAAGCATGCTGCATGCATTATCAACTCTTTTATCTTTCACACTCATATGAAGTACTTAACATTATTCTTTACTATTTACCCAAAAGAATATTAATCCTAACAGAAATGATGTAACCTCTTTAAAGTTGCACAGCTAGAAAATGTAGTCCTGTAAATTTGATCTTATGACAACCTTACTCAGATCTTTAATACATTTGATTAATGTACCACGATGGTTCCTGTGCTGGTTTGAAGCTAATATGTACCCCAGAAAAGTCATGTCCTTTAATCTTCATTCAATATTGCTGGTGGGCGGGGTGGGGGGGGTGCTTCCTGATTGTTCCCATGGAGATGTGATCCACCTAATTGTGGGTTGTAACTTTTGATTAGATGGTTTCTATGGAGATGTGTCTCTATCCATTCAAGGTGGGGTTGCTTACTGGAGCCCTTTAAGAGGGAACCATTTTGGAAAAAGGTTTAGACACACCAGAGCCACTAGAACCAAGAGAGACACAGAAGGGACAGAGGTCCAGGGGAAGCCATTGAAAATTCCTGGAGAGAAAGCTAGCAGATGTCACCATGTGCCTTTCCAGCTGAGAGAGAAACCCTGCACATCATCGGCCTTCTTGAACCAAGGTATCTTACCCTGGATGTCTTAACTTGGACATTTTCATAGCCTTGTCTTAATTTGGACAATTTCACAGCCTTAGAACAGTAAACTTACAACTTAATAAATCCTTCTTTTTAAAAGCCATTCTGTTTCTGGTATACTTGAACAGTTCCCATGTAATGACTTTGAGAATTATTTGTATATTACTTTATCCCTCTAAATACACATATAGGTATATGTGTGTGTGTGTGTGTGTGTGTGTATATAATTTTATGTTTATTTGTGCTCTTTAAAAACTTTTAAACAGTAAATTAATCTTTCTTTTGTGTTTTATATTCTGGACCAACAAACTATATATATTGAACAATTATTATTTTCTGCATATTTATGTTTTCTCATATACCAAATCCATTTAAATGTGTTTTTTTATCTCAATAATTGTTATGTCCCCCACAAAGATGCTCAAGTCCTAACCCCCAGTCCTGTGTCTGTGAAATCATTTGTAAAAGTATTTTCAACGATCCTGTAAACAGAGGCCAAATCGAAGCAGGGCTGGCTCTTAATCCAATATGACTAGAAGCTGAGGTATTTGGACACAGCAGGAAGCAGCCGGAGACAGGGGGCCGGGAGACGGAGGGCCGGGAGACGGGGGGCTGGGAGGCGGGGCCAGGGATTTACACAGGTGGTCTGCAAGCCACCCCCAGATCAACACAGTGTTGGGAGAAATTGTCATTCTGCCATCACCTTGATGTTGAACTTCTAATCTCCAGAATTGTGAGACAATAAATTTCAGTTGTTTCAGCCTCTTAAACTCTGGTAATTTGTTACAGCGACCTGACATACTAGACACTAATTGTCATTTGAGACAGAGTAATATTAAAAAACCCACAGCCTTAGAAACATACCAGAGTAACAGTTTCTTCTAACTTAACCATCCTAATACCGTTACTTGAACACAAGCTTATGTTGATATTGAAAACAGTTTATGAGATATTAATTAATCATTGCCTAATCTGATACTAGACTAAGCAAAGATTGTACAGTAAATGTCACTTGGTTTATCATGAAATTAATCATGTAATTCAAATGACATTTTTATATCTCAATGTACTTTCATAGCATTTATGCCATTATATCTATTTATCTCTACTAATTTGAAATATTCAATTTCTCATTCATTGTGGAACTTTTCCAGGAATGCAGACTTCAATGCCAGTTATGAATAAAACTTTAAATCCCATTCCTGTATAGATTGGTAACATACTTGTTGAAGTTTAAATCAAATGCTACTAATCTTTTGACACTCTCTCCAAGCAGGTAACAGCATTATTTTTATTCAATCCCAAATCATTTCTGTCTTCTCCCAACATTATTGTTCCCACCTCTCAGAAAGAAAATACATCTTGTCATGTCTTTATCTCACAATCCTTCTTTTGACCTTGCCATACTCTTCATTCATCATATATTCATTCATTTTCCCAATGTCTTGTGAGTGAATGTAAGTGCCAAACACACTACTGGGCACTGGTAAAACAAAGATGAATAACATACAATCCTCATCTTAAAACTGTACGTTGGTATTAGCAAGCAAACAAGAAAATGGGATGTAAAACCTACTGAAACAGAGGCATATGCAAAATCCTACTAGATCATAGAGAAAAAAACTTCTAAACCTGTAGTAATAAGAAAATGTTTCCCAAACAAGTGATATTTTGGTGAAATCAAAGAATTTTCTTAGGTGTATACAAGAAAAGGCATTCCAGGAAGGGTAAATTGTAGGTGTATATGCACAGGGATAAAAAAAATTGTCCTATTGTTGGGGTCATACTATAAAGTATGAAGATGAGAATGGCAGGACATGGATAGAGGATCTACAGAGATAAAAATGTTGAACACTAACGCATCATACACTAAGATATTTAAGTTGGTGTCATCCTATTGTTAACAATAAATCACTAAGTTAGTTTAAACAGAAAATAATTGGCAAAAGTTTGTCAAATATGTGAGAGGGGTAAAAACTGTTATGCAGCTATTACAATAGTCTGAATCAGAGAAAATAAGATCTGTTGAATAAAAGTGGACAGAATCAAATGAAAATGGAGTGACAATTTATTATACCCATGACTATTTATAATGATGAGAAATTACAGAAAGAGGGATCAAAGTTATGGTCGTCTATCTCAAGGAAAAACAATCCAAAGTTTGGTTTGGTTGACCAAGTGTTGAATGACTTCAGATGAGAAATCTAATGAGTGAGGACATTAAAATTTTTAATTGGAGGTGTAGGGATTAAATCAAGAGCTTAGCTTTGTATATAACAACTTTTAAAATTATTGGCAATCTACAGGTGCTTATAAAGGCAATCTATTATTTATTGATATTTGAAATTTTTTATATAAAATTGTTCATTATTTCAATAAATATTTATTAAGTACCTATATACACTTGCCCTATGTTAAATTGATTGATGGACAAGAGAGACATATCCTCTCTCTGGCAGTTTACATTCAATTTGGAGAAGAAAATAACAATAAACAAAAACACTAACAAGGTAAATTCAAGTAGTGTGATATGCATTTAGAAAACTTGAAATGTTACAGTAAGGTTAAGCATGAAGAAAAGATAATGAAGGGTGGGTTTAATATAGAGGGCCTCTCTGAGGAGGCGAGGTTGGTGCGGGGACCTAAGTGCTGAAAATGAAAGGCGTTCCAGATAGATTCAACTGCAAATGGAAATATTATTGCAAAGGCAAAAAAAAAAGAGAAATATAAAGTGAGACAGATAAGAGGGTAGAACAGGAAACCCTGGAACATGTGCCTTAGTTTGGATTCCCAGCATACGAAAGTTGCAGTGGGGGTAGTTTACCGGGGAGATGATTTCAGTTACAATACTTGTGTATGTCTGTGTGGGAGGGAGCAGAACTGGGAAAAGAAAGGAGTTGAATTGTAATGGAATTAAAGGGTTCTGTGGGGGCCCTGGACATGAGCTGGCTAACCTCGAGCCCAGGAACCAGCAGGGCTTATACATTCCGCATTGGATATGGCCTTTGTCGAGGGAAGACTGTAATCTTGGGTGAGGTGGCTTTTTTTTTTCCAAGGACAGTTCCTAGAGAGAGACTACACTATGAAACTTTAGGAGCCAATTCTCCCAGCAGCTAAGAAAATAGGACACTAGTTCTGAATAGAGGTCTGCACAGCATCATAGCATCCATTAGAAGGACCATGATAAAGAGTTTGGATTTTATGTTAGTATCATGAAAATTTATATGAATTGGTCCAGCAGATGTTTGGCCCAATATGAATGGCAGTTTTTAAGAAAGATGCCCCTGGCTTGTGTAGAGAAATCTGAGGATGAATCAATGTGCAATATGGAAGACAGGTGAGTCATCAGGTGAGAAATGACGGGCTTAGTCAAAGATAAGAGGAGTTGGTAGACAATAATTAGAAGTTAAAGCCATGGGTTGGCATCTCAGAGAAAATCTGAAGCCAAGGGAGATTGAGTTATAAAGTAACCTGGGACATACTGCCAAGAGTGTGGTATTCTAAAAACATTAGACGTCTAGTGTTTCAACATGGCGCTATCTATGCCACAGAAATATCTAACAAGATCTAGACTAAGCATTTCCCCATTGGGCAATCCCTCGATATGAATTTCATAAATGTCATGAGGTGGCAGACACTGCAGTAGACTGAACAGGAAATAGACAATGAGGAAAAAGGTGGCGCAAAATGAATGATGGGCTATTGATAAATGGAGAAGAAAAAGATGCAAAGGGACAAACTGGTTAATCAAGATTTTTTTTTTTAGTTTTTGCTTTGTTTACAAGAATGAAGATCTCTAAGTGGGTTTTACAAGCATACACATGCATGAGCACACATCCTCAAGACTCAAAATACAAAGAGTTGGTAGAGGATGGGTTGAAAACAATGGAATACATGCATTCATGCTCAGTCCTCTGTCAAGACGGAAAGATGTCAGCCCTGATTAGATATTTGTGGAGGCAGAGAGGGCTGTAAGTGAAGAAGGTCATATCAGAATAATCCTATTTCCTTGGTGAAGGGAAAGACAAAATTGAAAGGAATGAAACATTACAAAATGGTAATATCATGACCTAAGTTACAGATGTATTCTTCAAAAACATTTAACACACACATTAAAGCTTATTTCATTTATCTCATGCTGTGGTTTACAATAAAATATCTTTATAAAACACCCAACAACAAACAAGCTAAAAAATATGATCCTAGATGTGAGGACACTTGTAGGCAGAGATAGAAATTGTGAACAAATCTGTCTCTACACATACGAGGTGGTTAAACTATTTACTTATTAAACTATTTATGACAATAAAGAAACTATTTAGAATTTTTGTTTTTTTGTTTGATGGAGTCTCTCTTTTCAATTGCATCCCAACTTTCTCAATAGTCAAGTCTGGTTTCCCATGGCTATAAATATATTACCCCAGTAAGAAGTAATGACTTCTACATAGAAATATGCATTTATAATTTCCCTACCCATTGCACAATTTTATTAATATTTAAATAAATAGTAATTTAAATACCTGCTCACAAGACTTAGCCTCGCCAACTCACAAAATACTATTGTATCATAATATTTATGAATTCTATTTAAACACTTGAGAGTATTTAATAAGACATTTTTATTTCATAGTATTTTAGTAGAATCTTTTTCTTCTTAGCCATATAGAATAATAAAATACTGGAGCATGAATTATTGCAAATATAAAAGTTTATTTAAAAGAGCATATGCAAGTGATAGAAACTACACTCAGCTAGTTTGTCTCCCTTAACCTTGAACAAGTTATTAATATTGAGTGAAATTTCAACTGTTTTTCTACCAATAATTCTTGAGATTCAGAACAATTCAGATTGTATAACTTATAACATAAAAGACCACCTGATTATAAAGTATTTTTAATATCAGATATTCTAAATTAATGCTGAAATGGATGGAAGAATGACAGAAAGACCATTACAAAATTCTATTTTGGGTATTATAATAGAGATAATGTACTGCAATTTAGTTTAATGAGTTGCAATTAAGAAACTGTTTCAAGAGTTGCATGTAATTTCTTTTAATTATTAGTTATTAGTTGTTCCTGCACAAGTGTATTTAAAAATCACATTACATGGAATGTAATAAATGGTAAAAGCTCTTCAATATATTCATATTCCTTATGTATGATAGATCACTCAAATTTAAAAGGAAATACAGTGCTTTTCATTTCCCAGAACTTATCAAGAGAATATGTTTATATGTAGGACACTACTTCTTGTGAAATACGAAGAAAGAAAATGGAACTAAATATGCACTTTGGATATAATTTTGCAATATCTCAAAAGACTTAATAATGAATATTGATCCATTCAAAAATTACTGCCATTTAAAAAAACTCTAATAAAATATTTAAGATAACTTACTAACTGAGCGACTTACCTTGCTAAATAATCATTCACAATTTAGAGTAAGGAAAAATCATTTATAGAATCATATGATAATCAGCATAGCTATTTCTTATTCATTACAAAGAAGAAAAACCATGTTGTAATCCTAATCCCATTTTGTAAAAGCAACGGTTTCTTCTAATTCCTACTCAGTATTTTATGTTTGAATCTGTAATTAGATCATGTCCCCAGAAATGTGACTCAATCAAGAGTGGTTGTTAAACTGGATTAGGTGGAGACATGTCTCCACCCATTCGGGTGGGTCTTGATTAGTTCACTGGAATCCTGTAAAAGAGGAAACATTTTGGAGAATGTGAGGAGATTGAGAGAGAGCAGAGGATGCTGCAGACCAAGAAGCAGAGAGTCCACCAGCCAGTGCTTCGGAGATGAAGAAGGAAAACGGCTCCCAGGGAGCTTCGTGAAACAGGAAGCCAGGAGACAAAACTAGCAGATGACACTGTGCTAGCCATGTGCCCTTACAGCCTAGAGAGAAATCGTTACTGTGTTTACCATGTGCCTTCTCATTTGAGGGAGAAACCATGAACTTCCTCGGCCTTCTTGAACCAAGGTATCTTTCCCTGGATGCCTTAGATTGGACATTTTTATAGACTTGTTTTAATTGGGACATTTTCTTGCCCTCAGAACTGTAAACCAACAACTTATTAAATTCCCCCTTTTAAAAGCCATTCCATATCTGGTATATTGCATTCTGGCAGCTAGCAAACTAGAACAGATGAAAACCCACTGAACTGAGCTTGGATTTGGGAGGTAGATGAAAAAATGTTTTCTATCCTCATCCTAAAGCACCCATGTAAAGATGTTTTGGAAAATTTGAAAACATATTAAGTACAAAAGTCATATCGAAATATTTCAGTTTATGTTTTGATAGATCATAAATCATGAGTTAACCAGTTGCAAAAGGAAATATAAAATTTGCTAAATAGGGAAAATATCTTAATGTTCATATAGTTGAAAACAGAGTCTCATTTAATTTTTTTCAGAGAAAAACTGTCTAATTTAATATCAGATTAGAATAGTCTGATTACAGATATTAAGAGGAAATGTGAAGTACTGTCATAAAAACTTCAGGTTTCTTAACATCTGATATATATATATATATATATAATTTATTTCCACTGCACTTTATTTATGATCAAAATAATGTGGAAATACCTAAAATCATCATTTTGTTAATAATTGTAAATCCTTGTAGGCATCAGAGCTCTATCTGTTTACTGTAAAACCACCACACATAACACAGCACTTAGTAAAGAGTAAGAACTTGATATATATGTGTGCGGAAAGGATAGATACATACATGATTTTATTAAGATTAAATTTAATTCAAGAGTCTTGCTATTCTTACTTATTACTTTTAAAATACTTTGCAAATTATTTACTGCAATTTATACATTCCTTGCTTTTCTCAACCGATGCTCTGCATACTTAATGACTTTTATCTGGACGTACTTCTCTCATCCATACTTGTTTTAAACTTTTCATTTATGATACTCTTCCCAGGTAATGTCACCCAATTATGTTCACTTGTATACTCCACATACTATATTTACATATTAATAATGTCCACAGAATACTGCGCTGCTTTTAGTGCTCTGTTATATATGTGTGCACACATCTGCGTGTGTTTGTGTGTGTGTGTGTTACTCCCAAGGATAGATATCCTATCTACTCTAGGGTTTTTTAACATTACCCAATTTTATGCTCTGCACAAACTGCATATTTAGTAACAATAGCAATAGCAAAATTCCAATTCTGTTGTATAGAATTTTAGGTGAAACAAGAGGAACTAATGAGATATGTCCTTAAGACTGTGGAACCGCCTCACCATTGTAATACCAAGGCAGGCTTGTCAAACATGGCTATCCTACGTTGCAGCCATTAGAGGACAGGGTTTTGTATTTGTTTGTTTTCTTTGTTTGTTCGCCCCTCTTTGCTTTCCAACCCCTTGGGGAACGTCTAAACATATTGGTAACAATTTGTCCACAGCAGCCTTTTGAGTCATGCAACCTGTTTGGAAGAATATTAGTCCACCAAGATATGAAACAAGTAAACAATATCATGTAACACAATTAAACATGCTACTGTATTAAAGAAGCTGTAAAATCCTGCAGTAAGAAGACTTATTTAACTTTGTTTAGTGCATTGTACACCAAAATAATCTGCTCATATGACCCTTTTTTGTTCCTCAGAACCCATGTTATGAGTGACAATGATTTGGGAAATAGAGCTA
Organism: Myrmecophaga tridactyla; assembly: GCA_004026745.1. Classification (NCBI taxonomy): domain Eukaryota; kingdom Metazoa; phylum Chordata; class Mammalia; order Pilosa; family Myrmecophagidae; genus Myrmecophaga; species Myrmecophaga tridactyla. Next base: position 28,058 of record PVIY010012339.1, on the reverse strand, counting down.
TTCATTAACTCTCAGCCCATTTCCTAAATTATAGCACATGGCAGAATATAATCCAAACATAATAGAATTATATTTAAAAAGGCCTTTCCAGGACCACAGAACGTTCAACTTATTCAAAAATAACCTTGAACAAATTGTTCCAAACAGAGGCAAAAATTCAAGGTAGAATATATAAATGAGCATCAGAAAGTGAATACCTAAAGTAGATAGGAGTTTCCTCAGTGATAAAGTGTTATATTTCTACTAATATGTATATAACTTTCTGAATTACTCAACTCTAGAAGAGTAGAAAATATTCAACTCGGTACAGTTTTTAAATTACGGGGGAAAACAAAAAATAAAATAAGAACCCATATTTATTAAGTGAAACTGTCAATTTTGTAATATACATGTATAAACTTCCCATGGTAAATTTTCACAAAATTACATATATATATGTGTGTGTGTGTGTGTGTGTGTGTGTGTGTATTTTCAACTTACATGTAAGACATCCAAAAATACACAAGTAAAAGAATATATTTTATTTTAGATATGAAGGAAGTGCCAACAAAAGAATAACACAATCAGGTTTAGGTTTTAAGAAAATCTATGGGAGAATCAACAGTTACTGGTTGGTGGGACGAGTTTGAGGTATACACTTAGCTAGGGAGCTAAGGCAGTCTTCAGGGAAACTAAATTTAATATCAGCTTAGACTAAAGTATCAGTGGCTAAAGTAAAAACAAATGAACAAAAAAGAAAATAAAGAAACCATTCCATGTTTGGGCTATATTTTAAAATCAAGTTAATAGTTTTGGATGTATTGGTTAGAGGATATGAAAGTAAGCATAAGTTAAACATTTTGGTATGAGTCGGTGTGAATGGAGCTACCATTTTCTTAAGTGGCTAATTCTGGGGAAGAGTACATTTTGGAAAAAAATGAATCGAGGTTTTTTTTGGCCCCTTCCTCAAGCCTTATAAAAAATCATCTCAAAATGGATCAAGGACTTAAATATGGCTCAGATATATCTAACTCCTAGAAGAAAACGTGGGAAACATCTTCCAGACCTTGCATTAGTCAATGAATTTTTAGACCTTATACTCAAAACACAAACAACAGCAACAAAAATAGATAAATGGGAACATCTCAAAATTTAAAATGTTTACACCTCAAAGGGTTTTATTATGAAAGTAGAATGACAGCTTACACAATGGGAGGATATATTTGGAAACCACAAACCTAACAAAGATTTACTATTCAGAATGTATAAAGAAATCCTTCAACTTAACAACAAAGACAAAAAAAATCCATCTAAAGAATGGGCGAAAGACCTGAAGAGACATTTCTCTAAAGAAGATATACAAATGGCCAGAAAACATGGAAAACTGCTATCAGAGAAATGAAAACCAAAATCACAATGCGATACCATTTCACATCCATTAGAATCACTGCTGTTTAAAACAAACAAACAAACAATAACAACAATGGAAGATAATGTATTGGAGAGATGCTGAGAAACAGGAACATTCATTCATTGCAGGTGGCAATGTAAAATGGTGCAGGGCCTGTGTTAGACAGTTTTGCAGTTCCTCAGAAGGCTAACTATAGAATTACTATAGGACCTGACAATCCAGCTAGTAGGTATACACCCAAAAGAATTTAAAGCAGGTACTCAAACAGGTATGTGCACACCTATGTTCATGGCATCATTATTCACAATTGCCAAAAGATAGAAGCAGCCCAAGTGTCCATCAACTGATGAGTAGATAAATAAAATATGCATACACACACGCACATGAACACACACACACACAGACACACACACTGGAATATTATTCGGCTGTGGAAAGGAATGAGGTCCTGATACATACGACAAACTTGGATGAACTTTGAAGACATCATGTTGAATGAAATTGGCCATATACAACAGGACAAATACTCTGTGATCTCACTGATTTGAAATAATTAGAATAAGCAAGTTCATAGAATCAGAATCAGAATCTAGAATAAACATTACCAAGCGATGGGATGGGGATAGGAAATAGGAAGTTAAGGCTTAGAATTTACAGGTTCCTATTGGAAACAATAGAAACGCTTTTGGTAATGGATGGTAGTAATGGTAGCAGAATATTTTGAGTTTCGTAACAGCCCTGAAATGCATACCTGCGCATGATCAAAGCAGGAAATGTTAGATTGCATGCATACTAAAAGGCTAAAAATTTTAAAATAATCCATGAAAGTGCACTACACAAATAGTGAACCCTAAATAAACCATGGAATGTGCATAACAGTGTAACTATAAAAGTGTTCTTTCATCAATTTTGACAACTGTTCCACAGCAATGCAAGTTGTTTAAAATAAGATGGTACATGGGAACCCCGTATTTTTTGCTTGGTTGTTTTGTAAGTTTCTCTAATAAAGAAAAAAATACTGTTTTAAACGTAATTTTGGAGATGATTTTTAGGAATGTTAGTCAATTAAACAGTGTAATTATAATATTGATAGAACTAACAGACATCTTCATTTCTATAGCTTTTACTTTACCTTTTTTTTTTTTTTTTGGCACAGGCACACTCTGGGAATTGAACCAGGGTCTCCGGCATGGCAGGTGACAGGTCTGTCACCGAGTCAATGTGACCTACCCATTTTCTATAGATTTTAAAGGAATTATCCCAAATGAAGATTTAAGGAGTTATATGTGAATACAGATATAGGAAAGACAACATTTAGTTACAAAAAAAGAAAGGTACTAGTAAAATATTGTTTTGGTACACAGTAAGAATTTACGTAATGTATTCCTTAAATTAATCTGGCCATTTTGGGGCTATGCACTATACTATCTGTTAAGAATTCAAAAATAAGGAGAACTGATCAATCTCTTAGATTGTAGACTCTAGTGATAGAGACACACTTTCTTTTTTGGGCATGGGCAGGCATCAGGAATCGAACCCAGGTCTCCAGCATGGCAAGCGAGAACTCTACCACCAAGCCACTGTGGCCCTCCGGAGAGACACACATTTTATTACTCGAAAAAAACATGTAGGACTCAGTGAAAACCAGTTATAGAAGGAGCATTTCTTTCCTGGGTGGACGTGGAAGCCTTCTCTGAGGAAATACAGAGAACAAGTTGAAGTTGACCAGGTCACTGACAAGGGAGAGCAGAAAGTAAATAAATGTGGGAAGATTTAATGGACCAAAAGAAGATTTTGTGTAACACTCACAGAATTAAAGAAGTTTGAGCATAGTAAACTGAAATTTCTTGGCACTGATATTGATAGAGCTATTTTTAGTCTCACATTCTAGCGTTCTGAGTATGTTATCTAATTTAAGTTTTATAATTACCATATCAGGTGAGTAACATTATAATTTCACTTAGTTTTGACAAATGGTCTGAAAGGAAGGTAAATTCTAACATGCTTGGAAGTAGACTCAAAGCAGAGGGAATAAAGATGATATCTGATAGATGTGGAAAGTGAGTTTAGTAGAGAGGTTATTGATCAATTTTGCCACAAGTGCTACATGTTCATATTTCCATGTAGGTGAAAATATAATTCTCTTTTTAGGACTTGTTGTAGAGTAAAACTCAAAAGATGATGACAGGGACCCGTTAATATTTCTTTATAAAAGTGTATTCCCTTGGTCCTTGAAACCCTGCTATAAAATTACTAATTAATATTTGGCAAGGATTTCGGAAAGGTGCGAGTCCCAGACATACCATAAAATATCTTGGTTAGCACGTAAAATCAAGGCTACAGTACACCCATTAAAAGGATTTATAACTATGTTTGCACTTAGAGTGGAGATGGAAAGAACACCAGACAGCTGTTAAGGGGTTGAAAGCAGAAAATATGCTCAACTATTCATCAAAAAGAAGACACGGGGGACACAGGATTTGTTTTAACTTTCTGGACGATATTGAAGTATTAAACAAGCTTGGAGCTGATATTTTGAAAGTGGAACATATTTTGTGATTCAAAAACAATTTAATAGTATAAAATTCTCAAGAACATTTGGAATATATATAGTTACTTTTGAAACAACTATAACATTATGTTTGACTATTTTAAAAAATACACTAAATTGGGAAGGAGGGGAGTTTCCAAAAAAAAAAAAAAGATGTGCTTTTTTTAAAAAAAGAAAGATAATCATGATAATAAGATTGATAGGTACTCCTTGGAGTTTTTTATATGCAGTCTAAATGTCATTTTTTAACTTCAGTGTTTACTCATAAAATGAATTACTTAGTGGAAAAATCAAACCATAAGTCCACAAAACAGAATGTCAAATGGACAACTAATTTTTTTCAGGAAGTTGCCATCTATAGGAACAAGAATATTACCATAAATGGTTATGCAAAATTAATTTATATGAACAACTACATTAAAAAGTACACATTCACATTGACTTTAATGCAAATTATTTTATACCATCTAAAATGTTATATTCAGACAAAATTTAAATTGTCAGATTGCAATGATTAGCATCACTTGGGGAGATTAGAGAATTGTAAGGATGTAATTTTTAACATTTAAAATTCTAGAACTAAGTAGAAAATTATTCCCTAGGAATTCCCCAATTAATGGTCATAAGCTTCAAAATGCAAAAGAGTTATCATCCTGCTACTACTCTGATAACCATCACTACCTCCACTCTTCTACCGCCACCACCATTCCTACCTCATTTACTACCTCTAATGATAATAGCGATTAGATCAGCAGACCTTGTTTGAGTGTCTTAATCTGTATTAGGCAGTTTTCTTAGTATTTTAAATATGTTATCTAATTTATTTTTCATAATAACCATATCAGGTGGGTGTTAATATTATTCTTATCTTACAGGTAAAGGCATGCACCTAAGTTCACAGAGCTGGTGGAGGGCAAAGGTAGTGATTGCATCCAAACTTTTGTTACCAGGGTCTACATTCTTCACTCTAAGTCATAACTTCCATTTATAGGCTAATGATGAAAAGTTGTATGCATGCTTTTTCATACGGAGCATAATATAGGAAAGAAGAGAGGGGAGTCCACAGGAAAGCATTGATAAGAAAGCAACTTGGGGTTTATTCCTCTAAGTGAATTTTGACAAAATATTTCTTTTGATAATCAGAGTTAATATTTATTTAAAAAAAAGGAGAAGAACACTGTCTCTGTATTGAAATGACAAGAGCTGCAACAAAGGCCAAAGCTAATCAATATACTGAGAACCACCTTAGGAACATTATAAAGTTTGTTTAAAGAGCTCAGTTAATTATACAAATGTGAACGGTATCAAAACAGACACTGCTGAGCTGTCCCGCAGGTTTAGAGAGCTATCCATGATGAAGGAGTAATAAGGAGATTATGACAGACGTGTTAATTTGAAACTTCTGACAAATTCTCATGAGGATTTAGTTAAGCCTTTATAATCAAACCTACAGAAAATTCTGGAAAATCAAAGGTGAATGATATTTCCATGTGAAAGAGCAGCCAAAATAATTCTGCAGAGATTTTTCACATAAACTTTGAGAGGATTTCAGAGTCACACATGTTAATTGGTTATTACAAAGGCAAGCAAGGGTTGTTTCTAGTACAAAAAAAATCTACCCACGGAACAGTCTTTCAAATACCCACTATAAATGGTCGGCTAAAGCCTTACTGTTTTTTCCCCACTCATGTCAAATTCCTAGAAGTTATATTCTTTTATCAAGTGATAACAGTGATTTGAAAGTATATTCACTTTAAAATATATATATATCATATAGTTGACATACATTTTAACAAAATTCTAGCTGTCCAAATATCTAGAACAGAGATAAACAACACTAAATTCACAAAATGAGAATATTTTCTAAATATTTTTCCTCTTTATGGATGGTGTCATCATTGGCCAGGGCAGCTATGACTTTTCTTTAGGTGACTAGTCAATAGCAATACAATATTATAGTAAGAACAACCATCTGTCAATCTCTTTCCTGAGAATTTCTCCTCTACCCCAGGCCTAGACACCTTATATTCCCTTTACAATGCTTTATTTATCTCTGTAACATATGTCACCACCATGCATACTGCATGTTTATTGGGAGAATTGATTTTTCTCCATTTCCTTCATCCTGTTACAATGTGAGTTCCCAGGGAAGAAGAGATTTTTCTGCTTTTGATTACTGCTATGTCCTTAGCTTCTAGAACAATGAGTGGCTTGAAGTGGGTGATTCAATGTCTTCTAAAAGAGAGAAGGGAAGAAGGGAAGGAAGAAAAGAAGAAGCAGTCAGAGTGAGGCAGTAAATAGGAGAGAGAAGGAATAAGAGATGGAGGGAGGGAGGCAGTAGGGAGAAAGGAGGGGAAGAAGACAGAAGAAACAGAACCTGAGATTCTAGGTGAAATTAAAGGTATCTTAGTGCCTACATTCTCTAATTGGTTGAAGAAAGGTCAAGGCAAAGACGGGCAATCATTTAATTTATGTATTTTTTTAAATGTCAAAAATCAAATATAATTTTTACTTGAGCTGTTTTAAGTTATTACTTATTTTATATCCCATGTTTCCATTAATAATTCTGTATTTCTATGGAAATATCCAAATATTTACCACTAACTTGTGTTCTCTCGAGATAACCATTGAAAGCCATTCATTTAATAAAATTGTCTCTTGCCTCAGACATATTTTTAGTCTCCTCAGTGCTTAATAAGGTATCCTGCTAAAAGTTTAAAAAGATCTTATCCTGGTTTGAAAGGATTTATGTGTCCTAGAAAACCCATGTTTTAATCCTAATCAATTTTGTGAGAGCAACGGGTTCTTCTAATCTCTATTCAGTCTATAGGTTGGAAACTTCATTAGGTTATCTCCACAGAGATGTGACTCAATCAATTCATGGGTATTAATCTTGATTAGAAGGAGATGTGTCTCCACCCATTCTATGTGGGTCTTGATTAGTTTACTGAAATACAATAAAAGATGAAGTATTTTGGAGAAAGCTTCAGAACACCTCAGAACCATGAAGCAGAGACCAACAGCCAGTAACTTTAAGAGATAAAAAAAAGAAAATGTCTCCCAAGGTACTTCATGAAGCAAGAGGCCTGGAAAAAAAAATAGCAGATGCCTCCATGTTCGCCATGTGCCCTTCCAGATGAGAGAGAAGTGCTGAACTTCATCGGCCTTCTTGAACCAAGGTATATTTCCCTGGATGCCTTAGATTGGACATTTCTAAAGACTTGTTCTAATTGGGACATTTTCTTGGCCTTAGAACTTTAAACTAGCAACTTATTAAATTCCCCTTTTCAAAAGCCATTCTGTTTCTGGTATATTGCATTCTGGCAGCTAGCAAACTACAACAGATGTCAAGCTTAATTTGGTTATTTGAAACTGAATGAAAAATATTCCCTTATCTTGCCCACTCCCCCTTTCTGAGTAAGCAAGTATCTGTAACAGTTTAGTTACCTTCATCTTTAAAGACTTTCTAAATGGAATTGCTTGAAGCTGGAACCATGTATTCCTGGCTCCCAAGTTTAAGACAGGAATTTCTTTCATAGGTAAGGGATCTTAAGATTAAACGCACAGTAGGTGTTAAATGAATGTTGAAAGATCATGCCTAATTTTGTTAGAGAACAATAAATTGTGTGCTTCTAATCCATTTCCCCTTCTTCAATAATAAATTTTGAATCGTATGACTTACTGCATTGCAGAAAGTGTGATCCTGTCAAGTGAAACTATTTCGTGGAAGCTTCCAGGCACATCTATTAAGAAACAACCGAGGTCATTCTTGGTCCCTCTTCTTCATTGTATACAAATGTGTTGTTATGTTGGATTATAAAGTTTTGAATACATACCATAAAATACCAGCATAGAAGTATCATGAGTCATACAAAACTTGTAATGTATATCTTACTTGTTACGGAAAGGGAAATAAATGCTTATCTTTGGCATCTTTTATTAAGTTACTTTTCAAGACTTTTCTTATTCATGGCCAAACCAAATACTAACTACTCTCCTATTTTTATATAACATCCATATATCTTTTCCAGAAAAAGAGTCAAAGCAACCTGGGACCCATATATTTCCTACTTTCCTTGTTTTTCCTAATAAAAATAATTCTATTTATCAATTTCATTTAACATTCCCTCTATTATCCAATATCCATGCTTAAAACATTTTATTCACATCTCTTGACATAGCCCCCAAAATAGTCAGTTCTTTTTAAACTCCACGGTCCATATTTAGCTATATTTTCCCTTTTTTATCTTTGTACAACCATCTTGAAATATTCTAGGTAGGGCATCATCATCACTATTTTATTTTACAAAATAACAAGTTATTAATAAATAGCTAACTTTTGTTAGTAGTTTCCACTGGGACCTTCCCAAAGTGATATTATTAATTTAACCCTCACTCTATCCCATTAAAGTTAGTAAGCATTATCATACCAATGATGACTTAAAAACATGAAATGACTTATCAAAGAACACAAGCTTATTCCAACAGAGCAGAACAATTATTGAGTAATTAAATCATGGTCCCTCCAATAAGTTAGATTCAACAGAAAATGTCCTAGTATTATTTATGTCTTATAGCGTCTGATTGTAAGCTACATCAGTGGCAACAGAATTATATTTGAGATGGTTTCTTGATCCCATAAATGATTTACGAGGTGACTAAGCTCCTTCAGATTTATGGTGATAAAACCATGTTTGCTAAGCACAGGGGAGCAAATGATGAATTGTGATCCTCATAAAAAATAGCCTTAAGCAGGTGAAACTGATTAAAATTCAAGAGGCTAGATATGATGCATGTATGAGGATGTATAGGTTGAAGCTTAAGCATGCAATACTCCAATGTTATAACATTCATCTATGTTGTATCAGGATTCTTCTACTTACGTTCATTAATATTGTCAATATGATGATTAAATAGATCATGAAATGCAGTGAAAATATTGTCTGTTTTGTTCATATGTGCTTGTATCTTCAGAATTAAAGTTGAAGATTCACTTGGGTTTTGCTTTATTTGTTCACAGCAATCAGCATTGCAGTTATAGGGTATTTCACTTCCCCAAGCAATTAGACTCATTGTTTTTCAATGTATCCATTCTTGAAATTGTGGTCAGTGTTACTGCATTCATTTCTCCTTCTATCTTGATACACATGCCACGGACGTGCATATTTGGCAAGGAGGTGAAGCAAGGTTTTGAAAGGACTAAAGTTAATTTATTTGTGGGGTGTGGAAAGAGCCCTCATTAATACAAATAATTTTGAAAATTAGTATTAGTCATAGCAACTTCAAAGAAATCTGTGTAAGTAAGAGGGCCCTGAAGCTTAAGCTTCATTAGTTTTATGGTAAATCCACCTCTTGAGAGCATTAAAGAAGCTGCACAGCTAGTTTTAAGTAGTTGCCATCCCAACATTAATAATCATTTCTGAATTTTTCCTCTTATGTTTATATATATGAATATATATCTATAATATACACATGCATATATATTTGCATGCACACACATACGTGTATAATCTATGAATTTTATAGTATTTACTATAAAAGGTAATATGAGTACAAACGTTAATTTTAATGTATTATACAAAGATTACAGCTATTCACAGTGCTTAGTGAATGAACATCTTCAAATGTCATAATTTTACCAAAATTTTTTATCCCTTATTTAAAAATTATAAGTATCTTACATATTCAGTAACACATTAAATACGTGAATTTGAAGCAATTGCTTAGTTTAGCTATTTGCAGAATCTTAATATACAATTTCCTTTTTTTGTGTCCTTTTCATTTTATCTGGAGTAATTTAATATTTTCATTGTTAATTTGGCCGACTGTCTTTCCTAGGGCTATATTTCACTTGTCCGTGTTGTTCTACAATCCCTGTTAACCAATGTCCTCTTTGCTGACCCACCGTGTTCAGCTGTGGCTTATGGTGTTTGCCTCCCACAGTCCTTTGCTGATCCCATTGCTCAGTGTGGGCTGATCTAGATGGATCAGTACTACTGCCACATTATGGTATCACAGGGATATTTCACTATCTACCACACAGGCAATGGGTGCCTCAGCTCAATCTCTGCTCCCAAAGCTCTGTCTGCTTTATCCTATGACCTTAGGCATCATTTACATAAGGCACAGCCTCAGGTACTAGATCCCTGAAACTTTCCAAGCTCATCTTAGAAGATTAAAGTAAGGAGAATGAATCTGACACCATGTCTTGTTTTGCGTGTCTGTGTTCCATACCACTCTTACGAGCAAACTCCGAGTTACCTCTATTAATTGCCAAATTTAGATGCCTCAGCCTTGTGGCTTTACCTTCTGCAATCTACATTGCATTTCTAGCCCATGCAGATTGTATTGTGTTTTTGAGTTTGAGCATCTTTTTGGTTGCTATGCTTTCCTTTCCAGCTTGTTTATAAATGAGCACACAATGCACTTTGTTCTGGAAAAAACATAGATGAGTTTCTAAATTCTGCATCCCCTTATTTAATTGGTTTCAGTGCATATTAGAAAAGAGTGTGTATCCTGTGTTCAAATTAGGAAATATTCCCAATTAACTGTTGTATAGATTTCCTACTTTGCAATGAATGAAATAAAAAGACTAGTAAAATGTGGGATTATTATTCAAAAAACCATAATCCAATGTTTGGAATTAAATAAAAACAGATGTTGCTATAATGCCATATGATAGTTGGAAGCAAACTGTAAGAGATGGAAATGTTGGCAGGGAGAGCAGCAAGAATTTAGATAGGAAGGAAAATCCTTTCAGAGAAATGAAACAACATGCACAAAAGGCAAAATCTTGTATGAGCATTCTATATGTTCTGGCAATAAGGGGTACTCTAATATGAATATCAGGCTATAAAAATTATAGAACTATAAGGAGAAACAGCTAAACCTTAAATTGATAACTTGAATGCTAGACTGAGAAATTGATTCTCAATATTGTTGACAATTGGTATTAACTGATGGTTTGTATGTGGCTTCTATTTCAGAATAAATACTCACTTTATCTGGAAGTTTCAGATATAAGAAAAATCTAAAATAACAGATGTTAAGGTTGAGGCTGGGAAATGTGCCCTGCCATTTAAAAATATTAATATTCGGGCTCTGAAACTACATGAATTTGTTGTTAAGAATTTTTATCCAAAGGCTACATTGAACACTTAGTGTGAAAATGCAGATCAGATCACTATTTTGCTTATATTTTATTATGTAATCCTTACAATAACCCCATGAAGTAATTCTTCTATTGTCAGCAAAGTATATACTAGATAAGTGAGGTTTGAAAGTTTATACGGCTTATAGCTGTCAGAATGATAATTAGTACTTGAGTGTTCTGAGTTAAGTCCCCACACTTAAAAGTTTTCAACCAAATGTCACTCTGAACATTTTGAGTATATTAAAATTGATGTTTACATGTCTTGCATTTACTCATTTTCTGATTTTTTTAAATGACTAGTCTTTTGTTCTCAGATAATAAGAATTCCTTATTTTCAGTCTAGCATTCAAGTCTTTGAATTCATATTTAAGTGTAATGACAAATTCTTATTAAAGAATTATAAATAAGGAAATAAAGAAAATCATGTTTAACAGGTGGGCTCTTGAAGAAATTTCCAGTAGGAAATAACGAATCAAAACTATTTTGGAGACTTATTAACATGGACATAAGTAGATTAAAATAATAATGGAGTAATAATGGAAACCACATTCCTGTGATTGAGATAATTCATATTCTAGTATACTCAGTTAATTTGTAAAATTAGTATGAAATGCCCAGGCTATAGAAAGTTATGGTGATACCAGGTAAAATTTAATTTGGTCAAGTAATGTGCAGTCTAATGATTCTACATGGCATTTACTCTTCCTTGTAATTTGTGTTTTGTTTATATTTTTTCTGATATGAAAATTGTAAAACGAACTGATCTTTAAAAGATAAGAAAAAGTTCTTGTTCTTAGTTCACCATTTCTATGTGGTCAGATTCTTTCTATTTTATATTATATCATATATTTTAAGAGTACATATTTTGCTGTTTCGGTTATTATGGTATCATTTATATTTTATAAAATTCCCTGATCTCCTAATTTGGATTTTTAAAAATTGAAGTAGTATAGCATTTCAATCTAATGAAACAGCAAATTTCAGATCATATTGATATTAATTATAAGAATTCTTTATGCTTGGCCATCACATTGTCGGTATCCAAAATATGCATTGAATTATTGGGCAGAAAGAACAAATGTTGATTTTTATTTGGGTATCAAGGCAACTTTATGAAAAAATATTACTACTACTATTATTGCAATAATATATTTTTATTATATAATAAATCCAGGGGCAGATTCAAATATCTATCACTATTTCACCACTGAGCCACTAAAGTAGTGTTTTCTACATCTCCATGCTGATTAGCAATAGTTATCTGATAAAATGTATATAATTTATAAATGAATGGACTAATTTACATTGTGAAAATACCATAACAAAACATGCATTATATTCCGCTTTGTATTCGTGTATCTAGTGGACTTAATATTTATTGAGACCATAGAATACTTTTCAGAGAATGATATTCCTCTGAGACTGACTTAATCAAAGTCAGCGTACCATTTCCATGTTACTTACTTTCCTCTGTAAACTTGCCAATCACTTAGGCTCCAAATTGTATGAAAGCTTTGAGTCGACAATATCCAAATGTGAGAAAAGAAAGTAAAACATATAGAATGAGAATTTAACTGAATGTAAGCATTTAGTTGAATATTGTGAACATTTGGAAAACATTTTTTGTGCAGTCTAACAATTTGCTTTTTAAATTGTTTTTAATTTCATTCTCTTTTGAGTCTTATTTAGCTACAAGTTTAGTTCAAAAGGTAGACGAATTAGTTAGCCTTCTAAGAAAAGGAAGTTACTAGTTTCACTAAATGTTCTGCAATTCTTTTTTAACAGATTACATGTACGAAGATGCAAAAAATTGTGGAAATATTTTGTGCAACTTCACATTGCAGATTAAATATCTCGGTGAAGACTCCTGGGTTCACTGGTTCCACAAACATTTAGAAATGCAAAGATATGAAAGTCATACTTGTCTTTTAAGATGCTCTTCATATGCATGCATCAAAACGTGCTCTTAATAATGTGATATAACTGAAACAATTAAAGGCATGCGGTTGCTCCTCACTACTCACAGTAGTTATGTTCTCTAAAGTTGCTGCAAACACTGAATTGGTGACTACAGGACCATTGCTTCTAGGGAAATACAGGGTTAGGTTCCTGCAATTCTGGCCACAATATTTTTGTCAACCGATCATGCTCAACTTTGTTTTGCATGGCTTTCCTTTTTTTTAATGAATATACATTTTAAACATTTTTATTGTAAAATATATCATATATGTGAAGCAAAGAAAAAGGAATAATTTTCAAAACACACTTCAACAAGTAGTTACAGAAAAGATCCCACAGTTAAGCATGTGCTACCCTTACACCATCTCAGGTTATTCCTTCTAGCTGCTCCAGTGTTTTGGAGCAGCTAGAAGGAACATTAAGATAGCGATTCAGCAGTCATACTCATTTGTCATATCCTATTTTCTCTGCTATACCTCCTCCTTTTCCTCTGATCCTTCTCCCAATTATAGGGATCTTTAGGCAATGCCTATGCTGACTTTCTCAGAGAAGGGGTGTCAATACTAAAGGCTAGGGTGATGTAATTAATTGATAATCTTAGAAAGACTGGTCCTTCGGGTTTTAGGATTTATCTGACCTAGGAACCCTCCAGGAATTACTGATTCCAGGAAAGCAAACTTAGTTCTTGAAACCTTTATAGAGTCTCAATTCCAGCCCTACTTGTTCATAAGAGTCAGAAGGAGTGATGTTAGTTGGGGTTTAGCAAACCATGGCAATTAGCACCTTCTAAGAGTAGCCTTCAGAATAGTCTCTTGACTCTATTTAATTTCTCTTGGCCACTGATGCGTCATTTTATTACACTTCTTTTCCCCTTTTTGATGAGGAAGGCATTATGGATGCCACAGTTCCAAGGCCAGACTCATCCCCAGGAGTCACGCCCTCGTTGTTAGGGAGATTTTCACCCCTGAATGTCCTGCCCTCTGTAGTGGGGAGGGCAATGACTTTCCTTGCAGAGTTGGGCTTACAGAGAGAGGCCATACTAAGCAACAAAAAAGTTTCCTAGAAGCAATTCTCAGGCCTTGTTATGGGTAGTCTTAGCTTCTCTCCTACATAAATAAGTTTTGTAAGAGCAAGTCTCAAAATCAAGGGCTTGGCCTATTTTCTTGGCTGTCCCCAATGAGTGAGAGGGTACCAGAGTTCCCCAGATGAGAAAGTTTAATAGTTCCATATATAAACATATATATATATATATATATATCCTCCCTCCCTTTGGAGCCTCAAGGGACTCTATCAATACTTCTTAATTATCAACCCACCATAGTCTGAGATGTATCTTGGCATTACATTAAATAATACAGAATTACAAGGCCTTATTTCCATTCTGGACTCCAGGAATTTGGATTGATATAATGAGCTATGTAGACAGATTGATTTAGATTATGTGCTATGGAAAATTTAGGTCCTATATATAATGAACCTCTCTGCCTTTGGTCAAAAAAACACATTATTTAATTTACATTGTGATTCATTAATATTGAACTCATGACCCACGGCATTGTAACTCATGCCTAAATGTAGCTTTGCTAACACACATTTTCTCTGTATGACACATTACAGCCTTCTAGTGTTTGTGAGTCCCAGACAGTAATTCAGCCCTACTTGGGATTGGTGAGTTTAATAGTGAACTCACCAACCAAAAGCACAAAAGTGCAAAAATCATGGCACTAAATATACTGTAAAATGGATGCTTATTACAGTGTGCTAGCTAAAACAAAAGGATGTAATACCCTTACTCAATATCAGCTAGAAACATGGCCATCAGGTGAGTCAATTTTTTTACCACTCTATTCATGTTCATGCAAACATGAACAGCTGCAAAAGTGCCATGAACATTAGTTTGGGGGTCATAAATAATATGAGTGAGTCGGTAAATTTTCAGATGCAGAATTACTGAATAACAAGGACCCATTTTATGTTTAAGGTGTCATAGGTATCAAAAGGAATGAATTGACTCACTTTGCTTGAGTAACAGAAGCATGGCCGAAAAAGTCTAGAAAAACCTCACCAAGAGGCTAGAATTTATGGAGCTTGAAGAACATATACAAGGTTAAGGTTGCAGGATAAATTTCTGTGGGCTAGGAAGTAATCCAATAGCAAACTGGGCACTTTTGAGGGTCCACACTTAAGGCCTCTGAAATTTTTATTGAGTGAAATTAGAGACAAGACTTAGTAAAATATTGCATTTTAAGTATTTTCATAGTGTTTCCATGAATATTTAAAAAAATGTATACAAATAATACTTAACCAGTATGATGATAAAAAAAAATAGTTTTTATTCATTCATTAGTTTACAAAATAATCATATATTGAATGTCAGCTAGGTCTCAAAGAAAGCAGACAACCTTTACTTCCCTGGTGAAGCTTACATTATAGGGTAGAGAGACAGAAAATAAGCAATTTAAATAAGTGATTTATATTAGAAGGAAAAATGCTACAGAAAAATATATCGGGGGGAATTGGGAGTGTAAATAGGGTGGCAGATGGCCTCATTGCGAAGGTGACATTTGAGGAAAGAATTGAAGTAGATGATACTCCTGACTTTATGGCTCAGAAATATTAGCACAAAAACGAAGAGTGAAGGCACCAGTGGGTGGTTATTGCTGGTGTGAGGGGCTAACTTGAAAGGAAGCCAGAGAGATAACAGGAGGCGGAGAGAGCCAGGTAGGAACTTGTGTGCCCCTGTAAGGGTGCAGTCTGTCAACTAGATATTTGGGGAAGCTGTTGTATAGTTTTGAATAAATAAGAAATACGGTCTGATTTTTATTTGATAAAGAGCTTCCTGACTGCCCTATTGACCGAAGCTGAAGCTTGGGATGCTGGTGTGGGAAAAATTAAAACATTTAAGAGGCCAGTGGAAATATTTCAATGAGAGGAGGTTGTGGCTTAGACCAGGTATAACAGTAGAGGTGAAAAGAAATGGCCATTATATTCTGGATATATTTGGAACATAAAGCCTGCTTGAGGAAGAAAAACATTGAAAATGACTTCAGTGTACATCTGAGAAAAGAGAAAGATGTAATTGCCATTTACCTGCACTTGGAAAATTCTGTGTGGTAGCTTTTAGAAGAAGGGTGAGGATTTCAATCTTGAACATGTTAAATCCGAGTTGTGTAGCGGATTTTGGAGGCAGTGAAGAGTTTCAATGGTGCATTGTCATTCTGTACATGGTATTTAAAACCAGAAGATTAAGTGACATCACTAAAAGAGTGAATGTAGACAGTACTCAGAAGAGGTCAAAGTTTCACAGTGGGGAGCTCCCATGTGTAGGGGTTCCCAGAAAGAGAATCTGGCAAAGAAGACTAAGAAAGAACAGCCAATAGGATAGAGAAGAGCTTGAGAGAGATACAGAACCCTGGAAGCCAAGAGAAGAAAGCATTTAAAGGTTCAAGGCCCATTCATTTGTGTAAAATGTTACTATTAGAGGGAACAAGAAGACGCTAAAAATTAAACATTTGAATAAGTCTTGAGGTCATTAGTGATTTTAACATAGCTGATTTGGTGTGGTAGAGATGGGGTAAGCCTGCTGGAGAAGACTGAAGAGAGCAGATGCCGAGAGGCGGTCAGGAGCAAACCTGATATGCTGGAGCCAGCACCTCGTTGGTTAAGCACAGCTCTTCCAAACTCCACATTGCATAGCTTGAAATCAATCCTGATAGCTTAAAATTGGCCCTGGTGGGAATATATATTTTCACCAGCAAAAATCAGCAAACACTCAAATCAGGGTTTTTTTCTACAGAAAGAGCTGGTTGTTAAACATTTAGCAGCATACCACTGAGTGAAACTCAGATGAGAATGAGTTCAAAAGATTGGGAGAGCACACAGAAAGCATCAACAATTTACTCCAGCGGTTTTGCGCTGAAGAGGAACAGAGAAATTGGGCAGAAGCTGGAGGGAAAAACTGATCAGAGAGATTTATTTTTGGCGTGCTCTCATTTTGTTTTGTTTCGTTTATCATATAGAAGAAGTAAAAGCTTTAGGTAAAAGGATTAAGTGCTTCAGTCAAGAGACAAATGACTTGATAACACAGAAGAGAGAAGAAAGAATTGCAAGAGTGACTCCATGAGTCTTTACAAAGGGGATGGATCATATGTAGTGAGCTAATGGTGGGGTGGTTTAATACTGTAGTTACTAATCATTAACAGCCACCAACAGAGCATTGGTGCATCTATATGCAAGCGGTAGCTACGAGGGTGGAAGTACTCTTCTGATTGCATTTATCATTTCTTCAAGAGGCTTGCATTTTAAACATGTATGGACTATATTCGTTTCATTCTTCACAAAAGACATTCAAAGGGAAAAAATATGTTCACAGATTTTGTACTTAAACATACGCATTAAAATACATCACATTCAAATATCAGCTACTCTGTTAGGCTTCGATATTTTAGTAGGTCCTGTGAATTGGGTCACTTGTCCAAACAGTCCATAAAATTGTTCATCTGGAAGGGACATATAATACGATGTTTGCACAGAGATCAGAAGTTGTCTGATAGGCATTAGGCTTTTAAATTCACACCAAAAATATAACACCCTAGCAATGAATTTTCTGACTCAGTCTATCAATGATAATTTCAATTAAAATATGCTTCAGTATGCTTGCTTCAGCTTATATAAACATTATTATTTGCTAGCATACCCTCTGGACAAACAACAGATGCCAATTTATCGTCAATTTAAAAGAGGAGAAAATTCTACTTTTCACGTCTACTGCAGATATCTTTTTGATCCAGAAAAAATGTATAATATATATGTATGCCTATATTTCCAGTAATATAAATGGAATTATTCATTTTATTAAATAACCTGTAACTAATGAATATGGCCACTGGAATAATCTGTTATTTTCTCCAGTTTAGATTATACAATACTTATATGCAGATTGAACACCTTTTGCAAGGATTTATTTTAACAGTATTTTAAGCAATGATTTCATGAACTATACCTGTATTAATGAAGATTATACCATTGCTGAATATTCCCAAATTATTTCATGCTTTTAGCACAAACTTAAAATCTTCATGCATCTTCATGTCTGTTCAGCAAATTCAGCAGGTCAAAAGGGGAAGATGCAAACTGCTGTTATTGTCACCATCCATCTAAATGCTTCAATAATATCCTATCCAACTGACAGTGTTACAAGTTCAGCATCTTTATCTTATCTTCATAATTCAATTTGCAAATATCTAGCTTGATTCCCTCAGCCCCCAGGTCCAGTGTCAGCCTATTGGATGAAAATTCAATTCTCACCAAAGGCCCCCAAGGGTAATTATTGGTCTGTGGTGAACAGTTTTGCAGAAACAACTCCAGGTGAAATCCAAACAATGTCCTTTGAAGTAATACAAATCCCATCTCCCTGTATTTACATTCTGCTCCTCCAGCAAAGCAAACTAACAATTTGATTTGTTTGCTTTCTTTTTCTTTTACAGCAGGTGCAAGGCATCTTTTTCTTTTATTTATACTTAATCCTCTTTCCTCATGATTAGCTAAAACACATTTAATTTTAGAATTTTCATTTTATTTAGAAATTTGCAATTAGAGATAGATATATATTTATTTGAATGTTTAATGTGCAACATAAAATTTTGTGAGGTTCTTATGTAGGGCTAAGTGAACTTCTCTAAGAAAATATTTCCTTGAAAAGTAACTGATTAATAATTGCTGGAAAAAAAACATACTTGAGACACATAAAAAAAAATACTGCTTATTTGACAACATACTTTGAGAGAATGACAAAACGTCAGGTTGAAGTTTTAGGTACAAAGGTGAAAGATTTCTTTGTTTCTAATCATACAGCTATTTTTGAACCTGCAAGTCTATTCCAGGACTGCTGCTTCAAAAAGAATAAAAAAGGAAAATAAATCTTTTTGCTTAATCAAATAATAAAAAAATATACTGTCCAAGGACTTTGTATGGCAGCCACTAACTCATTTCCCAGTCAATTATCCAGGCATGTATACGGTTGAAGAACTTAACAATCAAAGAAAATGACAAAAATATTTTACACTCATGAAAATAAAAATATGCTAATATAAAAAATAATACAAGCTCCTAGAACTATTTCTTTCCTGTCATACAAGATTACATTTCCTCTGTATCCATCCCAAAATGATGAGAAACACTGTATCAGATTTTCTGAATTAATCAACCTGAAGGTATTGTTTATTGGTATTATTCATACCAACTGCCTGAAAATATAATATATTTTCAGATTGTTTTAATGAAATAGTTGGTAAGTACATTTATTACAAATATTTGAAGTAAAATAATAAGACATTATGATGGTGCTTATTTTTTTCTAAATTAGTCTGAGATGGATAATTTATATCAAGAAGACTTTGAAAGTGATAATATTAGTACATTCCTTGAGAAAAATGGGTAGGAAAATAAACAGTTAGCCATGAAACAGACAATTATTCTGATTTTTAACTTCTCTTAACAAAAAATAATTGCAAAAATAAGTCAGATGAATTGTGAATGTATTTAGTATAAATAATAAAATAACAGCAGTCATTTTCTGAGAAATGTGCAATGCTATCATGATTAAACCTCAATCAATTATTCAATTGTCCATTCAACCATATTTTATTTAGCACCTATTTTTTATTTTTTGGCAGATTCCCAGGAAGGTGGAATAGATGAGGAAAATATGCTGGCTCTCCATTACAGAAGGTTAAATATAAATAATGTAGATATTAAAAAGTATCTAATACATTTTAATAAATATTACAGGGTGTAAAGGACCTGATGTGCTTGAGGAGTTAGAATTGAAAATTTGCTCCGAAGTATAAATGAGAATTGAAGAAAAGAGAAGAGCATTCCACATAGGGCAGGACATGGAAAAACAGAAATTATTATGTCATATTCTGGTATTTGTGAGGAAAATAATTCAGTTGAAGGAGGGAGTTTATGTTTTAAAGTAAAGACAGATAAATCTAACTGAATCATTGTTCAAGAAAGAGATAAGTTAATTTTGATCAAAATATGTGTTGTTCTCTTGGGTGTGGAAGGCATAGTTCTAAGCAATGTGGAGAATAAATAAATGACTGATAAACTTACTAGATAGTGAGGAAGTAAATGGGTCAACATTTAACTAAGTATGGCAGTAAGTGCTATGTATTAGGTTGTAATAGCAGGAGGAGAAAGAGCTCAAGCACAGAGAAGGACCTAATCAATAGTTCACAAAAGCCCCACATTTATTTTAATGGCCTGTTATATGTCACATGTTCTAGTTTGCTAGCTGCCGGAATGCAATAAATCAGAAACAGAATGGCTTTTAAAAAGGGGAATTCAATCAGATGCTAGTTTACTGTTCTAAGGCCAAGAATATGTCCCAACTAAAACAAGTGTATAGAAATGTCCAATCTAAGGTATCCAGGTAAAGATACCTTGGTTTGGTAAAGTTCAGGGTTTCTCTCTTAAGTGGAAGGGCACAGTCAGAGTTTCTCTTTCACCTGGAAAGGCACATGGTGAACATGGTCAGGGTTCCTCTCTCACCTGGAAGGAAACATGGTGAACACTGCGTCATCGGCTAGCTTCTTCTCTCCTGGCTTCCAGTTTCATGAAACTCCCAGGGAGGCATTTTCCTTTCATCTCCAAAGGTCCCTAGCTCATGGACTCTCTGCTTTGTGGTACTTTCCTTTCTGAATCTCTCATTCTCCAAAATGTTTCCTTTTTATAAGACTGCAATAAACCAATTAAGACCCACCCAAATGGGTGGAGACATGTCATCACCTAATCCAGTTTAACAACCACTCTTGACTAAATCACATCATCCAGGGAGATGATCTGATTACAGTTTCAAACATACAGGATTGAATAGGGATTATTCTACCTTTATGAAATGGGATTTTGATTAAAACATTGCTTTTCTAGCGGGCATACATCCTTTTAAACCAACATATCACAGTACTCTCAGAAGTACTGGGGATACTTCAAAAAGGTGGTGAACATTTTCTTAAGTATCCAAGTAGCGCTAGGTCTTTAATTCCAGAAGAAGTTCAAAGTAAGGAAATTGTGTGAATAAAAATATGAGATCTCTAAAATTTGTTGGCACAAGTGTTCATGAGCATTTTGATGTGGGTGGTAGAAGAGTGAGGTAGGAAAAGGTTGAATGAAGGAAACTTTTGATTGTGAATTTAAGGATTCTTTATTTCTCAGAAGGTTACAGGGAACCATGGAATTTTATGTTTATTTTAATGAAATGATTCTTCCAGAAATCTGAGAAATAAAGAAAAGAGAAGAGAGGGAGGAAGAACAGGCAGCAATTGCAATAGTCCAGGTGAAAGATGAACTCCTGCTTTAATTGTCGTGCATGCAGAAAGAATAGAATGTTGAATAACTGTCGGGGTGGGGGGTTGATATTTATGTTGATAGCAATCAGGAAGGAGAGGGAAAAGTTGAGGATGCTGGCCCCCATACCTGCTGGGGAGAGGGCTGCCAGATTTTGCATTGGACATAAGAATCATGAGATATTGTTTGCACCATATAGGGATAGATAAAAGGAAATTTCAAATAAAGTCCAAATAAACAGATGGGGGCATGAGGAAGCCTTGGTGCATACACTGCTCTATATCTGGATCTGAGGGGTGGCTGTGTATTTCCACTTCATAAAACTTAATTGAGTTGTGAATGCAAGATTTATAGTTATAGTTTAGCATAAAAATGAAGTTCTAATGTTCTGGAGAGAAGGTGGCTATGGAATTACTTAGTTATAGAATTATTGACAATAATGAGGTTTACAAGTGAATGTCATTGCTTAAACTCAATGTTCTATAAAGTCTCTCTTAATTATCATGCCTTTTTGAAGTAGTTTGCTAGTTACCAATCCATGGAACCTTAGTTCCAAATGCACCTTTTGGTATATGCGCTGTAAATTTGTTCAAGGATTTTAATGTTTTTAGAGGGAATAGGCTCAGTACTGAGCAGCAGAAGACATGGCAGGGGCACGGGGCTTCTAGATGTGACTGCTTATTCTGATACAGGGGCTCGGGTGTGCTAGCGTGTAGGTGTGAGGACGTCTCATAGGGCAAGTTGGCTGTGGGGACAGATCAGCCAGTCTCCTGGCGAGCTTGCAGCCTCCCCTGGAGATAATTTGCTTGGCTGTTTTGACACTGAAACCAGTGAATCCTCTTGGTGGAGCCAATGAATAGATTTCCTCAGAAATTCCCCCAAGTTCATGCAGTCCATCTGCTCTCCAAAGACTTGCCACCAAGAATCCATTATTCTGACGCCACATGCCAAAGGTAGCCTGCATTTTTTAGGGCTGTCTCTTGTTTGCCCTATGACTACAATTCAGAAAGATAACTTTTCTGCTACCTGAACTGCACCTTCTCCAATGAGGGCTGAAGCCCTTTCGAGTTTGGGTCCTCTCCCTCTGTTTTGAGGTGCCATATAGAGTTTTCTTTTATCATAGTGACTCTTTTATCTTAGTTCAATAATTCCTTTGTATTGCCAGTCCCATTTAACCTATTCTGTAGTTTTTAATCTTCTGTTTGGACCCACCTTTAAGGTAGTTGATACTGAGCTCTTTATTCCATATAAGAAAACTTAGGCCTAAGAAAGGCTCAAAAGCATCCTAAATATTCACACACCTAATAAATAACAGAACTGGGATTTCAAAAGTAATATGATTCCCACCTCTGTTAAGGGAGGAAAAGAATTGGGAAAAGAGGCAAAGACATTTGAGTATAAGGCAAGCAAGAGAAACCAAACAAAAATGAATAGTCAGATAATTAATAATAACTATTTATGTTTAAAAATGAAGGAAGGGGCAGGCCATGGTGGCTCAGCAAGGAGAGTTCTCACTTGCCATGCTGGAGACCCAGATTTGATCCCTCATGCCTGCCCATGCGAAAAAGAAGGAGGATTCCTGGCCCATGCACCCCTGCAAACACACCAAAAAAGAGGGAGGAATGGTATTAGGGATTGAACGGTGACCCTTGGTGCTGTGGATGAGAAACCATTTGTAAGTAGAGGCTTTGAGGATGTTACTGGTTAAGGTGCACCCAACTGAATGAGAACAGGCCTTAGTCCTACATGACTGAAGTCTTTACAACCAAGGAATTTATGTACAGAGAGAAGATGCCATGGGAGCATCTAGAATCAGAAGTCAACAAAAACTGGACTAGAAAGGAGACTACACATCCACGTGTAATGCTGTATGTCAGAAAAGCCAAGGAACTTTAGGGAAATTGCCAACTAGCCAGAAGATATGGGCCCTGGGAGGAAGCAAGCCTTGTAGACTCTGAAGCTGTGGGCCCATAAATTCCTGTCGTTAAGCCAAACCATTGTATAGTATTTGTTTTAGTAGCTGAGAAACTGAAATGGTAAAAAAGCCACAAAAGCCAAGGAAAGAGAGTGGTCACCTACCTGTGTCTGGTCTGAAACAAAATCTAAAAGGTTCACTGCCTTAAAAGCTAACTTGAGAGGAATATTGAGGCATGAGGAATGAATCCTATAGCAGAATTGACAAAGGAGGAGAGTGGCAAAAAAAAAGAAAAGAAATCAATGGCAACATAAAACAAGCAGAGCAATGGAACCAAAAGAAGCAAATGGTGAAGCCTTGTGGTGGTAAAGTTGGTAAGAGGGAGAAACTTGAGAGTCTATATTTAGATATTGACTCTATCACTATCTCTATAAGGAAAAATACAACAATTTGAAAAGATTTTTTTTAAATAAAATGTGACTCCCTGGGGCATGGATATCATCTCCTTATGATTAAATGTTCATATCTACACAATAACAATGATAATATCTAACTTTCATGGCTACTGCATGTATTTATATGGGTTTTCCAGAAAAACAGAACTGATGGGAGCTATATGCATAAAGATTAAGAGATTTATTATAGGAATTGTCTCAAACACCTGGAAGAATAGGCAAGTCAGAATTCCACAGGACAGGCTACAAGTTGGAAAATCAATGGTGATATTGAATTCCTCAGGAAAAGCAGCAAGTTGGGAAATCCAAAGAAGATGATAATGAATTCCCCAGGAAAAGCTGGCTGGCTGAAGTAGAGATAGTCATTTTTCTTTCTGACAACTGAAATTATCAGTTCTACCTTTAAGGTCTTGAATGATTGGATGAGAAGATTTCTCTCATTGCTGAAAGCAATCTCCTTTGTTGACTGTAGACATCATAGCTGCTGTCAATTGATTTAAATATGTTTATAAAATATTCTCATACAACTAGTGCTCATTTGACTAAACAACTAAACATCTTAACTTAGCCAAGTTGACATGTGAAATTAACCATCACACTGTGTCTATTAAAGGAACGGTGACCATCAATCACTTGGCATAGGCCACGGTCCAAATAAATAATCAACCTATATCACACGTTATCTCATAAAAGAAATAAATAGACACCCAGTCATGAATAGTTGACAATTGACGTTAGAGTCACTGATGTTTCAAGCATTAGTGTAGAATGTATTATACAGTTATTTGCTTCTCTTCATTAAAATTGAAACAGAGCATCATTTATTTTTCATGCATCCTTTAATGCTGTACATGATATTTTACATCTTATGTTATTCGGTTGCATGATTTTTAATACAGTGAATTAATTAAAACTTAAAGTTTGTGTTACATAATATTTCATTAAGATGTTTTTCTTTAGTTCAATTTTTTAAGTAGTGAAGTTGTTGGTTTACAGAAAAATTGTGGAGAAAATAGGGAGTTCTCATAAACCCACTTCCATTATTAGCATTTACTTAGTGCAGTGCCTCTGTTACAATCACTGAGAGAATATTATCTTAATTGTATTGTTAATTTATAGCTCATAGTTTTCATTAGCATGCACTGTTTTCAGTTGTACTGACCTATATTTTTAAAATTTTTTCTATAACATGTTTGTCACCTAAAATTTCCCCCTTTTAACCACATTCAGATATATAATTTAGCAGCATTAATAACATTCACAATACTGTGATGCCAACACCACCACCCTTTGCCAAAACTTCTCTATCACTTCAAATAGAAACTCTGTACCAATTAAACATTAACTCCCAGTTTTAGTTTGTTAAAGATGTTTGAATGCAGTATACCAGAAATGGAATGTCTTTTGAAAAGGGAATTATTTAACTTGCAAGTTTACAGTTCTAAGGCGTTGAAAATGTCCATATTAAGGCACATAATTTGGACAATTTGGACAAAAGCAAGAGGTTACCACCACTCAAGAAAAGCTGATGCCATCCGGAACACTTCTGTCAGCTGAGAAGTCACGTGGCTGGTGTCTGCTGGGGTCTTTGGCTTCTAGACACCTCTGTCAGCTGGAACATGGCAATCTGCTAACTTTCTCTCTTGGCTTCTCATTTCATAAGGATTCCCTGAGGGTGTTTTCCTTCTGCATCTCCAAAGATCTCTGGATCTGTGGGCTCTGAAGCTTTCACCAACATGCTTCCCTCTTAAAGGGCCCCAGTAAGCAACCCACCTTGAAGGGGTAGAGACACATGTGCATGGAAACCACTTAATCAACAGGTCCACCCACAATTGGGTCAGCCACATCTCCATGGAAACAATCAAAAATGATCCCACCCAACAATACTGAATTAAGATTAAAGAATATGGCTTTTCTGGAGTACATGACAGTTTTAAACCAGCATTCTCGCCATTAAAATTTAAAGTTTGATTTACACATAGTATTTCATTGAGATGCTGTTTTTCTTTAGTTTTGTTTTGTTTTAACTAGTACTATGATAAAAAAAAAAAAAAGAAAGAAAGAAAGCCCAGGTTTCTCAGTCTGGAAAAACTGACTTACTGGCTTTATCACTCAGAGAAATTCCTAGCCCTCTTATGAGTTTCTGGGCATAATATGTATCAGTTAGAATTTTTGTGATAGCTAGGGTTGAGGATAGTAGTTAAACCTCAGTGGAAAGTTTCATCTTTTATTAATACTGCAACTAAGAGCAAAACTGAGAAACATATCTATATATTGCATATTCTAGGTTCAGAGAGTACCAATTATGGATCTAAAACTCTCTTCTCAAGGATTCTTGAAAAGTGATCCAAGTTGGGTAGACAAACAATCAAGATAAGGATTCAACACAAGGAAAAAGAAAAGGTAGCATGGGGAAATGCAGTGTTCCTAAAGTGGAGCAATTTTCATCCCTGATTTCTGCATGGGATCTAGACGAGTTTCTCCTTTAAGGTAGTATGATGGTGGCCCAAAGAGAAATATTGAAGAAAATAGGGATAGCTATAAATGTATTGTCTCATTTGGTCCCCCTTTTAAGTAGTGGAGGTAAAATTCATATTTTGGTTTAGAGTTAATTTTTATAAAATTCACACCTGGTAGCTGAGTAATATTTAAAACCAGTTTATTTTCAATCAATTTTCTTTAATTCCAAGGCTTTACAGAATGCCATGGTGCCCTACATAAAATAAGTACTTAATAAATTTTGCTTCATTCTCTCTTTTCTGAAAATATGATTTGTCACACTCTGCATGTGTGTATGCATGTATGTATGTAATAACAGGTAAAATTTGGAGATAAAAATATATATAAAAGGATCAATTTTCTAATCCCATAGTTTTCTCAATTAAGGGAAGCCTTAGGAATTTGTACTTGCATATGCCTTTATATGCACTATTTTGGGCTGATTTGGGCTGGATGCCTTTAAATGCCCTTCCAGGTACATTTTGACCTTATTCTATCCTGCTCTATATAGAGCAGCGGGACCTATGCTAATGACAGCAGTGGGGTCCCAAGCCCACCCACTGCCTGAGAGGTTATACCAATGGGGACCAAGCAGGTAGCTGGAATGAGAGAAGGAATAAGGTCAGGGTATTTATTTCCCTGGTTTCCTTCTTGAAAGGTCACCTCAGACTGACTAGATCCCTTGACAAAAGGTCACTTCTTTCTTCTAGGCAATGGCATTCACATGACTCTTTTTCCAGGTTCCAATAACTTCTCCTTCCTTAGTGCTTCCTTCTCCACTCAGTCCCTTAGTGCCCAGGGCTGGGGATAACTTCACAGAGCTGTTTGCCCTGAAGTCCTTCTGATTTCCTCATGCTGCCACACTTTAGAATGTACCCCTATAAGGACATAACTCGGATGCACCATCTATTTCCTGCCTGGGCCCCAACTGATAAATACATAAATTTAATGACTCAATTATTTAAAGAACATGCAAAAAGCAATTAATTATACATTAAATGTTTAATTAAGCATTGCTCGACCACAGAATCTAAAGTATGCAATTATAGTATAGGTTAAATATTGATTTTAAGTAAAATATGCTTTCAATATGTATTGCTCATTGACTTTGGAATGCAATTACTCAGCACATATGCTTTTTTATCCAATGTTTGAAAGGAAATTGCTAATTCTAAATTCATATTTTTGCATCTCAATTTCAAAGAAGCACTGTTTTGTTCCTCAGAGAATATGTTTGGAAAGTTTATATTCACAGGTTCACATCCATATTTCCTTTTGCTCCATTTTTTTAATCATTCTCCTTTGAAATTAGCATAACTTTGAAACTACTTTGCTTTTAAAAACTGCAAAGCATTAGTATAATAGCATATTTTTGTCTCTCTTCTCAATACAACTTCTCAGTTTGTATTAATCACATTTATTAGGTTGATTGTGCCCTGGTACATTTAGGCAATATAGAAAGAACTACTTTGAAAGCTATTCACACATATCAACCAGCAGAAGGCACAGGAGACTTATTCTGGTAGGCTGGTCCTTTAAGAGGAAATTTTGAAGCTGCAGTCCTTCTCCCAAAGCCAGAGAAAATCCTTCAGGAAATGGAAGCACTATTTTACTTCTGCAGAGAGAAAATTTTTCTCCATAGTAAGAAAGCCTGCTACCTTGCCATTTGTTCTGGTTTGCTAGCTGCTGGAATGCAACACACCAGAGACGGATTGGCTTTTAATAAAAGGGGATTTATTTTGTTGGTTCTTCAGAGGAAAGGCAGCTAACTTTCCACTGAGGTTCTT
>PVIY010012338.1:0-62291 GCA_004026745.1 Myrmecophaga tridactyla | reverse complement strand
GGTAAGGGGTATGGTATGTATAATCTTTTTTTCTCTATTATTGTTTTATTTCTTTTTCTGATGTCTTTTTATTTCTTTCTCTAAATCGATGCAAATGTTCTAAAAAATGATGAATATGCAACTATATGATAATATTAAGAATTACTGATTGTATATGTAGAATGGAATGATGTATTAATGTTCTTTTGTTAAGTTTTTTAATTAATAAAAAGTTAAAAAAAAAAAAGGTCCTCCCCAACCATACCCATGGGTTATAGTTGGCCCTTCCCATCCATATCCCTGATTAGAGTTCTATTGATTCCCAAACAATTGGCAGAGGTCAAATTGGAAAGTCAGTTGGGATGGAGTGGTGGTTTTAGTGACCACGATCCCATCCACCATTCTAGTGAGTTTCCAGGTACAGTTCATAATCTGGTGAGGGCTTTTACCCGCGACTGCCGCTAGGGTTATCAGGAGGACCCAGAGGGAGTTTTTGAGTCTTATCTTTAGGGGATCCTCAGTTCGCTGGATGGTCCATTTTTTCAGGAATCTTGTCTGGGGTGGCCTTTTCCATTTGGGTATGATGAATCCAGTGCCATTTTCCCACAACTTTCACTGCCATTGGAGTTGAGAGGATCACTGGCAGGGGTCCCGTCCACCGGGCCTCCAAGGTGGCTGGCTGAAGCTTCTTTATCCAGACTAGGTCTCCAGGCTGCACCTGAAATAGATCTTTTTTAGGGGTAGGATTTGTTGGTCCCAGATGGGCTGCCTTCATCAGTTCCCGAATTTGCTGGGTGGTAGATTGCAGGGCCTGTAATGATTTTAGAATAGAATGGTTATTTAATTCAGCTATTTTTTCTTCCCCCAATTTAGGGGTTAGTGGAGGTGGTCATCCAAACATGATTTCATATGGGGTAATTCCCTTAACATAGGAAGTACATCTAGTGTTTAAGATGGCAAATGGAAGGAGACTCACCCAGTTTTTGCCAGTCTCGAGCTTTAGTTTATTTAAAGTTTCCTTTATTGTTCTATTCATTCTCTCAACTTGCCCTGAACTCTGTGGCTTATAAATACAATGTAATTTCCATTTTATATTTAATATTTTTGCTAACAATTAAGTAACTTGAACGATGAACGCCGGCCCATTGTCAGACCCCATTGCAGTCGGGAAGCCAAATCGGGGGACAATTTCAGAAACTAATTTTTTTTTACTACTATTTGTGCTGTCTCAGTTTTGGTAGGAAATGCCTCAGTCCATCCGGAGAAGGTGTTGATGAAGACTAATAGGTATTTGTATCCATATGGACCAGGTAATATTTCCGTGAAGACTATTTCCCACTGTTCCCCTGGGACTTGTCCCCTCAGCCTGGTTCCTTGGGGCATTTCTTTACCTTAGCCAGAATTTACCTGGGTGTAGATGTGGCATTCGGATGATACCTGCTAGGCTTGTTGTTGCAATCGCGGAATGTAGCAATCTCTCTATAAGAGTTCAGTTAGTTTCGTACTGCCCAGGTGTGTACTCTGGTGAACCTGGGTAACCAAATTTTTCCCCAGGTGCTCTGGCACTAGGATTCTCCCATCTGGGAGAATTTTCCAAGCATCCGGATCTGTTTTAGTGCCCAGAGTTTCGCCCAGTCTAATCTCTTCCCTGGTATATTTTGGAGGGCATGGCAGCACTCGCCCCGGTAAAACAGAAAGTATCTGCAGCATCCCCACTTGTTTTTGGGCAACCCCTTTTGCCATTTTATCAGCCAGGGCATTTCCTCTGGCAATTTGAGTTTTGGCAGTCTGATGTCCTTTGCAATGTATAATGGCACCCTCTTTGGAATCCAGATAGCGTCTAGCAAGGCGAGTATTTCTGGTATATTTTTTATTTCCTTTCCTCTTGATGTCAAAAGTCCCTGCTCCTGATATAATGCCCCATGGACGTGTGCAGTTGCGAGGACGTATCTGCTGTCTGTGTAGATGTTGACAACCTTTTCCTTTCTCCACCTTAGAGCCTGGGTCAGAGTTATTACTTCAGCGTTCTGGGCTGAAGTCCCATGTCCTAGGGCCTGAGCCCAGATGACCCGGTCTGCAGTTACTACTGCTGCCCCTGCACACCTGATTCCCTCTGAGACGTAACTGCTCCCGTCTGTATATAATTCTTCATCAGGATTTGACCAGGGGTTGTCGGTGAGATCAGCCCTCAGGTTCGTGAGAGATTCCAAGATCTTGCAACAGTCATGGATGGGCTCAGACAAGTCATCATCTGGACGCAAGGTGGTGGGGTTAAGAGCAGCCATTTTTAGGAAGCGGATTCTTGGGGGATCCAGTAGCAATACCTGATACTGGATTATCCAGGCATTTGAGAACCATCTCTTGGGTGGGTTCCTTACTAATGTTTCTGCTCAATGTGGGGCCACTATGTGCAAGTCCTGTCCCAGAGATAATTTGGATGCTTCTTTTACAAGAATGGCAGTGGTGGCAATGGCTCAGAGGCAGCTTGGCAACCCAGCCGCCACATAGTCTAGTCTTTTAGACAGGTAGGCAACTGGCCTCTTCCATGGTCCTAGCCTTTGGGTGAGGACTCCTTTTGCTATTCCTCAGGTTTCAACGACATGTAGTTGAAAAGGTTTGGACAGGTCAGGCAAGGCTAAGGCAAGGGCACTCACAAGCATCTGTCTCAGCATTTCAAAAGCTTTCTGCTCAGTCTCAGGCCAGGTTAGAGCTTCCCCCTTTCCCCCTGTGCTAGTGTACAGGGGGTTTGCTATTTCTGCAAACCCAGGAATCCAGAGCCAGTTGCTCCTAAGAACTCCCATATTTGCCTTTTCATTTTTGGTTGGGGTATTTTTAGGATAGCTTCAATCCTATTAGAAGACAGAGCTCTTTTTACCCCTTCTAATTCATACCCTAAGTACGTTGCTCAACTGATACGGATTGGGCCTTTTTGGCTGAGACCCAATAGCCCAACTGGGCTACTTCCTGTAACAAGCTTTTGATTGCCTTTTTGTAGTCTGACAGATTATTAGCTGCCAGTAAGAAGTCATCCACATATTGTAGGAGGGTTATCTCTGCATGCTCTTGCCTAAAACGAGCCAGATCCTGGCTTAAGGCCTGTATTAGTTAGCGTTCTCTGGAGAAGCAGAATCAACAGGGAACACTTGCAAATATAAAATTTATAAAAATGTCTCACATGACCACAGGAATGCAAAGTCCAAAATCCACAGGAAAGGCTGTGAAGCTGATGATTCTGATGGAGGGTCTAGACGAACTCCACAGGAGAGGCTTGCCAGCCAAAGCAGGAAGGAAGACAGCCTGTCTCTTCTGAATCCTCCTTAAAAGGCTTCTCATGATAAGATTAAGAATCACGCATTGCAGAAGAGTGATTGGCTGATTACAAATGGAAGCAGCTGTGGGTGCAGTTGACATGATCATGATCTAATTCTATGAAATGTCCTCATTGCAACAGACAGGCCAGCACTTGCCCAAGCAGACAAACAGGTACCACAACTTGGCCAAGTTAACACATGAACCTGACCATGACAGTCCACCCCTTGTCAACTTGGCAGCTATATATATCACCTTAAACCATATCCAATTTTCAAATAAAAACAATAAAACACACATTTTTCTTTTACTTAACAATACTCAACTGTCCTACATAAACAGAAACACATTAAATCTCTCCAGAATAGGGCACAGATTCTTGGGCAACATTCATTCCTAAAGTTGATATTTTACAACTTCAATAGTACAACATGAACAAAACAGCATTACAGTCTTCTTTCTGTAACTGATCATGTGGTCGAAGTTCATATTTATCACTACCTTCTTCCACTACCCATTCCATGTTCTCTTAACCCTCAACAAGCAGTTCAGCTGGCCAGTTCTTTGCCTGGTGGGGTGACCCAAATCTTCATTCCTGAAGTTTCAGACCCATTAGTAGCCCTGCCTGGATTGGGTTGTTGCAGTTATCCATTGATTTTAATCACAGAGCATGGTAGTACTAAAAGATGCCCTAGGGGATCTCATATATTCCAAGAAAACTCTTTACCTCCATTATTTAGTTTCAGTCCTACTTCCCCCTGATAGTCAGAGTCAGTCACCCCAGACAATAATGTAATCCTCTTCTTGGCTTGTTGATCCAGTCACATAAGTAGCCCAAAGTGACCAAGTGGCTGTCTTAGATTCCAGTTCAATGGAATCATTGTTGCTTCTCCTGGTAGAAGCATTCCCATTTTGGAACTAAAACATATAGACCAGCAGAGCTCAGGGTCGCAGGGACAGGAAGCAAAAATTTTCCTAGAGAATCACTATGGGTAATAGTGAGTGGTACCCCTCCCATTTCCACCCCTTGGTTCCTGGACACATGGATCCTGGTTATGGGAGAAACAGCACCATACAGTGGACGCTGATTCAGAGCATATACAGCTTCCTGGAGAACACTACCCCAGCCTTTCATGGTATTGCCACCTAGCTGGCACCATAATTGAGTTTTCAAAAGGTCATTCCACCGTTATATCAATCCAGCTGCTTCTGGATGATGGGGAACATGGTAAGACCAGAGAATTCCATAAGCATGTGCCCATTCTCACACTTCATTTGCTGTAAAGTGTGTTCTTTGATCAGACACAATGCTATGTGGAATACCATGATGATGGATAAGGCATTCTCTAAGCCCACAGATGATAGTTTTGGCAGAACCATTGCTTGCAAGGAATGCAAACCTATATGTGGAATATGTGTCTATTCCAGTTAGAACAAATTGCTACCCTTTCCTTTAAGGGAATGGTCCAATGTAATCAACATATCACCATGTAGCTGGCTGGTCAACTCGGGGAATGGTGCCATATAGGGGGCTGAGTGTAGGTCTCTGCTGCTGGCAGATTGGGCACTGAGCAGTGGCTGTAGCCAAGTCAGCTTTAGTGAGTGGAAGTCCATGTTGCTGAGCCCATGCATAACCTCCATCTCTACCACCATGACCACTTTCTTCATGAGCCCATTGGGCAATGACAGGAGTTGCTGGGGAAAGAGGCTGACCGGTATTCACAGAACGGGTCATCTTATCCACTTGATTATAAAAACCTTCTTCTGCTGAAGTCACCCTCTGGTGTGCATTCACATGGGACACAAATATCTTCATGTTTTTAGCCCACTCAGAAAGGTCTATCCACATATTTCTTCCTCAGACCTCTTTGTCACCAAGTTTCCAGTTATGGTCTTTCCAAGTCCCTGACAATCCAGCCAAAGCATTAGCAACAGTCCATGAATCAGTATACAAACGCACCTCTGGCCAGTTTTCCTTCCAAGCAAAATGAACAACCAGGTGCACTGCTTGGATTTCTGCACCCTGGGAGGATTTTCCCTCAGCACTGTCTTTCAAAGACACCCCAGAAAGGGGTTGTAGTTCTGCAGCTGTCCATTTTCGGGTGGTACCTGCATGTTGTGCTGAACCATCTATAAACCAGGCCCAAGTTTTCTCTTCTTCAGTCAATTCACTGTAAGGAACTCCCCAAGAGGCCATAGCTCTTGTCTGGGAAAGAGAAGGTAATGTGGCAGGAGTGGAGACCATGTGCATTTGGACCACTTCTTCATGTAACTTACTTGTGCCTTCAGGACCTTCTCTGGCCCTATCTCATATATACCATTTCCATTTTACAATAGAGTGCTGCTGCACATGCCCAACTTTATGGCCTGGTGGGTCAGACAACATCCAGCTCACGATAGGCAACTCAAGTCTCATCGTAATTTCGTGGCCCCTGGTTAAGTGTTCAGTCTCTACTAAGGCCCAGTAGCAGGCCAAAAGCTGTTTCTCAAAAGGAGAGTAGTTATCTTCAGCAGATGGTAAGCCTTTGCTCCCAAACTGCAATGGTCTGCTTTGTGATTCCCCAATAGAAGCCTGCCAAAGGCTCCAGACAGCAACTCTATTTGACACTGACACTTCCAGCACTATTGGATCTGCTGGATCATGTGGCCCAAGTGGCAGAGCAGCTCGTAGAGCAGACTGGACCTGTCTCAGAGCCTCCTCTTATTCAGGACCCCACTCAAAATTAGCTGCTTTTCTGGTCACTCGATAAATGGGCCAGAGTAGCACACCCAAATGAGGAATATGTTGTCACCAAAATCCAAAAAGACCAACTAGGCATTGTGCCTCTTTTTGGTCGTAGGAGGGGTCAGATGCAGCAACTTCTCCTTTACCTTAGAAGGGATATCTCAACATGCCCCACATCTTTGGACACCTAGAAATTTCACTAAGGTGGAAGACCCCTGTATTTTTGTTGGATTTATCTCCCATCCTCTGACAGGCAAATGCCTTACCAGTAAGTCCAGAGTAGTTGCTGCTTCTTGCTCACTATGTCCAGTCAAAATGTTATCATCAATATAATGGACCAGTGTGATGTCTCGGGGGAGGGAGAAATGATCAAGGTCCCTGCGGACAAGATTATGACATAGGGTTGGAGAGTTGATATACCCCTGTGGTAGGACAGTGAAAGTATATTGCTGACCTTGCCACCTGAAAGAAACTGTTTCTGGTGGTCCTTACTAATAGCTATTGAGAAAAAAGCATTTGCCAAATCAGTAGCTGCATACCAGGTACCAGGGGATGAATTGATATGCTCAAGCAATTATACCACATCTGGAACAGCAGCTGCAGTTGGAGTTACCACCTGATTGAGCTTATGATAATCCACTGTCATCCTCCAAGACCCACCTGTTTTCTGCACAGGCAAAATAGGAGAGATGAATGGGGAAGTGGTGGGAATCACCACGCCTGCATTCTTCAAGTCCGTAAAAGTGGCAGTAATCTCTGCAATCCCTCCAGGAATCCGATGTTGATTCTGATTTACTATTTTGCTCAGTAGAGGCAGTTCTAGTGGCTTCCACTTGGCCTTTCCCACCATAATAGCCCTCACTGCATGAGTTAGAGAGCCAATGTGGGGATTCTGCCAGATGCTCAGTATGTGTATACCAATTATACATTCTGGAACTGGGGAAATAATTACAGAATGGGTCCGGGGACCCACTGGACCCACTGTGAGATGGACCTGAGATAAAACTCTATTGATTACCTGGCCTCCACAAGCCCCCACTCTGACTGGTGGACAAGAGTGACATTTTGGGTCCCCTGGAATTAATGTCACTTCTGAACCAGTGTCTACTAATCCCCGAAATATCTGATCATTTCCTTTTCCCCAGTGCACAGTTACCCTGGTAAAAGGCCATCGGTCTCCTTGGGGAAGGCTTGGAGGTAGATTAACAGTATAAATTTGTGGCAGTGTAACAGAGTTCTTCCCCAAAGGGACCTGGCCTCCCCTTCATTCAAGGAGCTCTGGGTCTGTAAACTGTTTCACGTCTGGAAACTGATTAAGGGGCAATGACTCTGTGTTTTTGTAATTCAGGTTAGACTTCTGTTCACTTGACCTAGAACTCTTTTGTTTATACAGCTCAAGCAAGAATTTAGTTAGATTGCCCTTCTATTGTATTTCTATGTACCCCATGATTTACTAGCCAATGCCACAAATCTCTGCATGTCATATAATTTTGATGCCTGTTTTGAGTTTGTTGTCTATTATAATAGCCACGTCTACCCTGTCTTTGGTGATTAAGTGCTGCCACCTGACTTCTGCCAACTAGGGATCCTGTCATCCCCATTGTGTTTCAGGATTCCAGTTCAGTGACAGCAGTTACTACAGTAATATCTGACCTACAGAGAAGTGCAACCACAGAACTCTTCAGGGATGATGGCGCTAGTCTCACAAATTTATTTTTCAGTGTTCTGGTAAAAGGTGCAACCTCTGCACATTCCTGGGGTGTAAGAGTAGGCTTTGCATGATAAATCCACTCTAACATTCCAATCTCTCTAAGCCTCTGCATCCCCTCATCTCCATTATACCAGGGCAGTTCTGGCATTTCAACTTCAGGTAATGTTGGCCACCTTTTGATTCATGTTTCAACCAACCATCCAAACAAACTGTTAATACCTATTCTAACCCCTCGAGCTATAACATTGAATGCAGAATCTCTGCTTAGTGGGCCCATATCAATAAATTCAGCCTGATCCAGCCTTCTATTCCTCCCACCATTATTCCAGACCCTTAAAATCCATTGCCACACATATTCCCCTGATTACTGTCTATATAAATTGGAAAAGTCATGCAGTTTTTTTGGAGTATAATGTATCTCCTCATGTGTCATACTTTGTACCTCACCTTTAGGGCCCTGTTGGGATTTTAGTCTAGTTATAGGTCTGGAAGAAATGAGGGGTCTTGGGGGTGCATCATGAAAAGAATTAGAAATATCTTCCAAGCCATTTGCTTCTGGGCCTTCACTTACAGTTTCATCTGGTGAAACAGGGTTAATCACTCTAGGGCTAATCCCTTCAGGAGGAGGTTGGGTGGCCAACTCCTCAAGGCAGGCTGGAGGTGGGGCAATTATGCCCTCAGGGAAAACTATTACAGGGTTATCTAAAGAAGACTCAGCATGATCTAGGGTTTTGACCTCCCCCCTGACATCATTATCAATCCATATGTCACCAACCCAATTTTCAGGGTCCCACTCCTTTTCAATCAATTCCATCACTTTAATGGCAGACACCATGCAAGATTGAGATTTCAGTTTACATTGTAAAGTTGTTACTCTAACAATAAAATTCGGAGTCTGATTTTCAGAGATCTGAAGTCTATGGCTACAGGAAATAAGATTTTCCTTCAGGATACTCATAGAAACGTCTACATCTGTCAGACGGCGCTTAAGCTTCTCATTTGAAGCCTTAAGCCCATCCCTTTCAGTCCTTAATGTAGCCAGTGTATCTAACAATAGCCAACCAACATCTCTATACCTCTTATTTCTACAAAACTCTGTAAAGGTGTCAAAAACATGACCCCCCAGAGCCTGGCTTCGTACAAGCGAAGCATTTGGAGAATCGAATGGTGATGTTTTGACTATCTCTTTTGCCAACTCACTGCATGGATTGGGAGTGTCATTCTGAATATGGGAATCAGAGTCCTTAGTGTCTTTGTGTCCTGTCAGAGTAGAAAAGCATTCCTAAAAACCCATTTTTAAGATTCTGCTTCTTAAGAACCACTCCTGGTACCAAGATGTATTAGTTAGGGTTCTCTGGAGAAACAGAATGAACAGGGAACACTCGCAAATATAAAATTTATAAAAGTGTCTCACGTGACTACAGGAACACAGAGTCCAAAATCTGCAGGGCTGGCTGTGAAGCCAATGATTCTGATGGAGGGTCTGGACGAACTCCACAGGAGAGGCTAACCAGACAAAACAGGAAGAGCCTGTCTCTTCTGAATCCTCCTTAAAAGGTTTCCCGTGATTAGATTAAGCATCACTCATTGCAGAAGACACTCCCCTTTGGTTGATTGCAAATGGAATCAGCTGTGGATGCAGCTGAAGTGATCATGATCTAATTCTATGAAATGTCCTCATTGCAACAGACAGGCCAGCATTTACCCAACCAGACAAATAAGTACCACAACTTGGCCAAGTTGACACATGAACCTGACCATGACAAGGCCTCATCAAACAGGGTGGGAGAATTTTTGAAACCCTGCAGCAACCGAGTCCGGTTAGTTGTCCAGAGAACCCCACTCTGGGTCAGTCCATTCAAAAGCAAAGATGGGTTGACTTAACGCAGCCAGGGTAAGCATAAAGAAGGTATCCTTTAAGTCCAGAACAATGTAAACCTGCTGGTTGGGAGATAACAGGCTCAAGAGCATGTATGGGTTAGGCACAGTGGGGTGAATGGTTTCAATTCTTTTGTTTAGTTCTCAGAGATCTTGCACTGACTGGAAATCATCGGTCCCGGGTTTTTTGTACCAGGATAAGGGTGGTGTTCCAGGCCGAAAGGCATAGGACTAGAATACCTGCCTCCAGGATTCTTTTGGTGTGGACTGCAATGCCTTTATTAGCCTTTACACTTATTGGGTATTGTCTGACTCTGGGGTGGCTGTGCTAGTCAGCTGGATAACAATGGGGGTCCGGTGGGCAACTAATCCTGGTAGGTTAGTTTCTGCTCACATGCCTGGTATTGTTTCTTTAAATTCCCGCAAATATGGGCCTGGGGCCAGCAGAGCCACCTCTGCAGTAAGTGAATAGTCTTCTGATAAGGGGCAAGTGAGGAGGATTGCAGAGGGATTTGTAATAAAGGAGAGCTTGGCCAAATTGTTTTTGAAAGACATGGTGGTTTGTAATTTCTGGGGAAAGTCTCTCCCCAAAAGGGGGTTCAGACACTCTGGCATTACAAGAAATGAGTGGGTGACAGTTCCTTCCCCAAGGTTAGTGATCCTAGTCTTAGTCCATGGGTAAGACTTTGTCTTTCCCGTTGCTCCATGAATGGGGATTTCTTCCTTAGATATGGGCCCTTCTGCTTGATGGAGGACGGAGAAGGTCACCCCAGTATCCATAACAAATTTTATAGGCTTGTTCCCAATTTCTAAGGTGACCTTGGGCTCCCAGGGGCTCAACGGAATGGAGACACAGCCCCCTCAATTCGCCCCTTCAACTAGAATGGGGGCTGGTTTCAGTCCTTTCAGTCCTCTTTAAGGGCATTCATTTTTCCAATGTTCATTTTCTTTGCAGTAGGTGACTTGGTTTGCACCTAGGCCCAGCCTTTTTCCTTGGTTTCCCTTTCTTTTTTCAACAGTTTTCTATTTTACCTTTTTGTTTTTCCTGTTCAACCATTGCGGATACTAAAATTTTTGCCATTTTTTTTGGACTTCATGGTCCCGGGGTCATCTCTGTTATTAAAAGACTTTTGGGAAATCTCTACCAGTTTGGACAGCACTTTACCCTCAAATCCTTTTAATTTCTATAAGTTTTTTCTTATATCTGGGGCCGACTGGGTGACAAATGCTATATTTACAGCTCGCCTATTTTCGGGCGCCTCTAGATCTATAGTGGTGTACAAGCGGTATGCCTCCAGGAGGCGCTAAAGAAAGTGGCTGGAGATTTGTCTGGCTTTTGTATGGTTTTGCTTACCCGAGATAAGTTGGTCAGCTTCTTGACCGCTGCTCATATTTCTCTGAGCAGAGTCTGGCAATACCAATCGAGAGCCTCCTTACCTCCATCAGTGTTGAGTTCCCATCCGGGATGGGTGGAGGGGATCACAGCCTCTAATCAGGTTGATTCAGTAGTAGGCTGTCCATCAGGTCCAAGAATTAACTTCCTCATCTCTCTCCTGACTCAGTCTCACTCCTCAGAGGTGAAGAGGGCCTGGAGGAGCTGTTGGCAGTCATCCCAGGTGGCCTGGTGGGTAGAAAAGACAGTCTCCAAGAGGGAGATGAGCCCTTGGGGTTTTTCAGAGAAAGATGGATTCTGGTTTTTCCACTTATACAGATCACTAGAGGAAAAGGAGACATAGACCATGAAAGGTGGGTGGTCATCCCCCAGGGCAGCGCCAACCTGCCTCAAGGGTAAAATTAGAGCTCCAGAAGAATTCGGTGATTGTGCACCAGAAGAAGGGTGGTAAGCAGAGCCATTTCTGGTATGGGGGGACTGAAGGTCCCCTCCTGGCTATCAGAGGGGCTGGTTGCCACCTCTTGGCCATTTCTCCCCTCTGATCTTAGAGGGGGCGGAGGGTATGGGGGAGGGTCCATTGAGAGCAGATCCTCTGATGGTCCTGTCAATACTGGGATCCCATTAGCCCTTTCTTTTTGAGAGGTTTTTATTAAGAGAGCCATTTTGACTCTGGGGGGTCTTTCTTTTTGGGACTCCAGGCAAGACTGTAACCACTTGGGCTTTTCTGTTAAAATTTTAATCCAAATTAGTATATAGGGAATTTGGTCAGGGTGGCCTGGATTACCAAAAATCATCCTTTGGACTTTATAAGCTATAGATAGGTCTGTGGTTCCCTTGGAAGATCACCCAGAACCAAACGTTGGCCACTCCTGTGAGCAGAATTTTTCCAAGTCAAAGGCGTTGACAGGGGCTCCATAGTCTCCAACCTTCTGCTGAAATTCCTGGAAATTTTTCAAAAAACATTGAAGGGGAGTAGAGACAGATGAACTTGACTGACCCATGGGAATTATGACAAGAATGACACAGAATGCAATGAGACCAACAGTTGAGAGGAGGGACAAAACCAAGCAAAGCATTATCCCTAACTAATTCCTAGCCCATAGTCCCAGGCAACGTCTTGCTCTGGGACTAGACCTCAGAAGTAATGCTGCATCCAGCCTTCTAGAGGTCCTCACTGGATCCAATAACAGACCTGTACTCATGGGTGAGGTTTCCAGAAACAGATGACTGCACCAGATTTTGTATAATTTTGGAGGGTCCTGTAGAACCAGCCCGGTCTCTGGTCCTTGCCTGGGGCAGAGGAACGTCTCTCTGAGGCCTCCCCCTAGGCCGGACCTCAGTTCCGGGGGCGATCCCCAAGACCTATGGTCACCAGATGTCCCATTAGGGATGATCTCGCTGGGGCCTCTAAATGTTGTGGGGCACACCGAAAGAGAGTTCACACAATTCAAAACTACAAGCCAATTGGGGGTCTTTATTAGCCGGCCGGCGACTACCTCAGAAATTTCCAAGAAAGAAGATTCAGAGAGCAGCCCCCGCCCCCCGAGGTTTTCAAGGTGTGCTTATAAAGGCTAAAATCATGTTGTGGTTTGCAGTTGCTAGCAAGCAAGCATAATCATAGAAGCAGAAAAATGCCATTAGCTGTTGCCAAAACACATCCTGTTCTCTCAGTTTCCTAACATTGTCATTATTTAACTCTTGGGGACATTCCGCCCCAATGTTGTGGGGACTTTCCCTGCTCAGGCCTGATTGATTGCTCCTGGTCCTCCACAAGAATCCCCACACTGGGACTCTGACTCATGGACTAAGGGTTATTATGGTAGGAAAGGCCAAGTGGAAGCCACTAGAACTGCCCCTACTGAGAAAAATAGTAAATCAGAAGCAATACCAGATTCCCAGATTCCTGGAGGGATTGCAGAGATTACTGTCATTCTTAAGGACTTGAAGGATTCAGGGGTTTTTATTCCCATGACATCCCCATTCAACTCTCCTATTTTGCCTGTGCAGAAAACAGATGGGTTTTGGAAGATGACAGTGGATTATCATAAGGTCAACCAGATGGTAACTCCAATTGCAGCTGCTCTTTCAGATGTGATATCCCTGCTTGAGAAAATCAATACATCCACTGGTACCTGGTATGCAGCTATTGATCTGGCAAACACTTTTTTCTCAATAGCTGTTAGTAAGGACCAAGAGAAACAGTTTGCTTTCAGCTGGCAAGTTCAGAAACATGCTTTCCCTGTTTTACTTCAGTGCTTATCAACTATCCATCCCTATGTCATAATCTTCTCCGCAGGGAACTTGATCATTTCTCCTTCCCACGAGACATCACACTGGTCCATTATATTGATGCTAACACATTGATTGGACCTAGAGAGCAAGAAGTAGCAACTACTCTAGACTTGTTGTTAAGGCATTTGCCTGTCAGAGGATGGGAGATAAATCCAACAAAAATACAAGGATGTTCCACCACAGTGAAATTTCTAGGTGTCCAGTGGTGTGGGGCATGTCAAGATATCCCTTCAAAGGTGAAAGAGAAGTTGCTGCATCTGGCCTTTCCTACCACCAAAAGAGAGGCACAATGCCTAGTTTGTCTCTTTGGGTTTTGGTGACAACATATCCCTCATTTGGGTGTTCTACTCTGGCCCATTTATTTAGTGACCAGAAAAGTGGCTAATTTTGAATGAGGACATGAATAAGAGGAGGCTGCGCAGCAGGTTCAGATTGCTGTACAAGCTGCTCTGCCACTTGGACAATATGATCCAGCAGATCCAATGGTACTATAATTGCCACTGGCAAATAGAGATGCTGTCTGGAGCCTTTGGCAGTCCCCTATAGGAGAATCACAATGCAGACCCATCGGATTTTGGAGCAAAGCCTTACCATCTGCTGCAGATAACTACTTTCCTTTTGAGAAAAAGCTTTTGGCCCTGCTACTAGGCCTTAGTAGAGACGATATGCAGGTACCACCTAAAAGTGGACAGCTGCAGCACTACAACCCTTTCCCAGGATGTCCCTGAAGGGCAGTGGTGAGGAGAAATCCCCCCCATGGGCAAAACTTTGAGCAGTGCACCTGGTTGTTCATTTTGTTTGGAAGGAGAACTGGCCAGAGGTGTGTTTGTATACTGACGCATGGGCTATTGCTAATGGTTTGGCTGGTTGGTCAGGGACTTGGAAAGAGCATGATTGGAAAATTGGTGACAAAGAGGTCTGC
Organism: Myrmecophaga tridactyla; assembly: GCA_004026745.1. Classification (NCBI taxonomy): domain Eukaryota; kingdom Metazoa; phylum Chordata; class Mammalia; order Pilosa; family Myrmecophagidae; genus Myrmecophaga; species Myrmecophaga tridactyla. The sequence continues at coordinate 48,082 of PVIY010012338.1, read as the reverse complement.
GGAAGAGGTATGTGGATAGACCTTTCTGAGTGAGCTAAAAACATGAAGATATTTGTGTCCCATGTCAATGCACATCAGGGGGTGATTTCAGCGGTGGAAGATTCTAATAATTAAGTGAATAAGATACCCATTCTATGGATAACCTATCCATAACCAGCCTCGTTCCCCAGCAACTCCTATCATTGCTCATTGGGCTCATGAAAAAAATGCTCATGGTGGTAGGGATGGTGGTTATGCATGGGCCCAGCAACATAGACTTCAATTCACCAAGACTGACCTGGCTACAGCCACTGCTCAGTGCCCAATCTGCCAGCAGCAGAGACCCACACTCATCCCCTGATATAGCACCATACTCTGAGGTGATCAGCAGGGTACATGGTGGCAGGTTGATTACATTGTACAACTCCATCATGGAAAGGGCAGTGATTTGTTCTAACTGGAATAGACAAATATTCTGGATATGGGTTTGCTTTCCCTGCACACAGTATTTCTGCCCAAACTACCACCTATGGATATAACAGAATGCCTTATCCATCATCATGGCATTCCACACAGCATTGCTTCTGATCAAGGAACCCATTTCACAGCAAATGAAGTATAGAAATGGGCACACGATCATGGAATTCTCTGGTCTTACCATGTTCCCCATCATTCAGAGGCAGCTGGATTGATAGAATGGTGGAATGGCCCTTTGAAACCTCAATTATGGTGCCAACTAGGTGGCAATACCTTGCAGGGCTGGGGTGATTTTCTCCAGGAAGCTGTGTATGCTCTGAATCAGCATCCACTGTATGGTGCTGTTTCTCCCATAGCCAGGATCCATGGGTCCAGGAAGAAAGGGGTGGAAATGGGAGTGATACCACTCACTATTACCCCTAGTGATCCACAAGGAAAATTTTTACTTCCTATCCTTGCAAACTTGAGCTCTGCTGGTCTACGGATTTTAGTTCCAGATGGGGGAGTGCTTCCACCAGGAGAAACAACCATGATTCCATTGAACTGAAATCTAAGACTGCCACCTGGTCACTTTGGGCTACTCATGCCCCTGGATCAACAAGCCAAGAAGGGGATTACATTACTGGTTGGGGTGATTGATCCTATCAGGGGTAAATAGGACTGCAACTACACAATGGAAGTAAAAAAGAGTTTTCCTGGAATATAGGAGAGCCTCTAGGGTGTTTTTTATTACTATTATGCCCTGTGATTAAAATCAGTGGAAAACTGCAGGAACCCAATCCAGGCAAGACTACCAGTGGCTCTCAAACTTCAGGAATGAAGGTTTGGGTCACCCCACCAGGCAAAGAACCACAGCTTGGTGAAGTTGAAGAAGGTAATGATAAAGATGCAATATGACCACATGATCAGTTACAGAAACAAGAACTATAATGTTGTTTTGTTCATGTTATAGTATTTAAGTTGTAAGATATCAAGTTTAAGAGTCAATATTACCCAAGGCCTTGCCCCCTATTCTGGGGAGCTTTAATACATTTCCAATTATACACGGGACAATTGAGTAGTGTTAGGTGAGGAAAAAATGCGTCTGTTATTGCTTTATATTTAAAGATTAAGTATGGTTTAAGGTGATGTGTATAGTTCACAATAGGTGAACCATCATGGTCAGGTTCATGTGTCAACTTGACCAGTTGGTGTCTGGTCGGGCAAGCGCTGGCCTGTCTGTCGCTTTGAGGACATTTCATGGACATAAATTATGTTCACGTTGGCTGCATCCACAGGTGGTTGCATTTGTAATCAGCTAAGGGGAGTGTCTTCTTCAATGAGTGATACTTAATCTAATCAGAGGAAGGCTTTTAAGGAGGATTCAGAAGAGACAGTCACTCTGCTTCAGCCAGCGAGCCTCTCCTGTGGAGTTCATCCAGACCTTCATCAGAGTTGCCAACTTGTGGCCTACCCTGCAGACCCTGAACTCTACATTCCCATGGTTATGTAAGAAACTTTTATAAAAAGAAAATTTACATCTATGTGTATCTCCTGCTGATTCTGTTTCTCTAGAGAACCCTAGCTAATACAGCTAGTGTTCCTCGTGTATGTGGTATCTTTAACTATATCCTGGCTCATTTCATTCACTCTGTCCATGAGCAACTACAGATTATTCCCCAAGCAAATACTGCTAGTGAGACTGAGTAGCTTATATTTATCTGTTACAGCAGACTTCTTAAGCTCCCACATTAGGACGTTGATCAGATGTGAATTTTTAATTACAATCGGCACTTCTTCAAACATGTGCTCAAAGGTGATAGTTGAGTTTTTCAATGCTTCAGGAGAAAAATCCTTCTCTTTGCAAATTTTCATCAGCTTAGGAGTCAATCTGCACACCTTCAATGAGAAAGACACATTGGCAGATTTATGAAATTGTAAATAAAACAACAGATTCTTCAACAGCATGTTGATAACTGAACTGAGAATCCAAGAAGGCCCATGTGACAAAGGAGTGTGTGGACTGGTACCAAGTAGCCTATCCTGGAGAACAATCCATGTGCACTTGAGAAGATAATGTATCCTGCTCTTTTGGGGTGCAATGTACTCTATATGTCGGTTAGGCCTAGTTCCCGTTCTCTCTTTCCCTATTGATCTTCTGTCCAGATATTCTACTTATTGATGAAAGTGGTGTATCCAAGTCACTGACAATTATGGTAGAGGTGTCTTATTTCTCCCTTTCATTTTTCCAGTGTTTGCCTGATGTAATTTTGGGCACTGTCGTTAAGTGCAAAAAGATTTTTGATTTTTATTTCTTCTTCATGAATTGACCCTTTTATTAATATATAGTGTCCATCTTTTTCTCTTTAACGTCTTTTTATTTAAAGTCTATTTTGTCGCATATTTTGACTTAAAGTATGTCCCAGCTCTATTTTGGTTACTATTTGCATGGATTATTTTTTCCTATCCTTTTGCTTTCAACTTATTTGTACCTTTGAGTCTAAGATGAGACTCTTATTAACAACGTAGTGTTGGATCATGCTTTTAAATCCATTCTGCCAATCCACATTGTATTTTTTTTTTTACATGGGCAGGCAGTGGGAATCGAACCCAGGTCTCCAGTATGGCAGGTGAGAACTCTGCCTGCTGAGTCACCATGGCCCACCCTTATCCACATCTTTTAATTAGGGAGTTTAATCTGTTAGTATTTAGTGTTATTTCTGTAAGGGCAGTACTTACTTCACCCATGTTTCCTTTGTTTCTTATATCTCTTACATCTTTTTGTCTTTCTTTTCCTTTGTTTCAGTCTCTTTTTCTGTATGGTTAATGCTTTATGATGTATCTGATTGATGACTTGTTCATGTCCACTTCTGTATTTTTTTTTGTATGCTGTATGGTGGGGATCACACTTCGTTGTTTTTCATGCAATTACCCCATTATTGCAGCAGCATTTGTTCAATTTTTGTTTGATTGGTCTTTTGTTTGTTTGTTTATTTGTGTTTTGGGGGGAAGTCCTTGGGCCAGAAATCGAACCCAGGTCTCCTGCATGACTGGTGAGAATTCTACCAGTGAACTACCTGTGCACCCCCCATTTCTGTATATAATTTAAAATACATTTTTCTTGTTGCTATGAGGTTTGTATTACATAACTTAAGTCTATAACCTATTAATTTGAATAGATACCAACTTAACTTCAATAGCATACATGTTCTCTACTACTATATCTTTCCATTTCCCCTCTTTATTTTTTTTTGTCCCATCTTACCTGTTCATAATTTGCAATTCCATTATTTGGAAATATAACTATTTCTTATTCAATTGAATTGTAACCCTATAGTATTAAAGAGAAGTATTATATTTTCAGGATACAGTATTATTGGGTTTTGCATTTACCCATTTTGTTACCATTTCTGAAGGTCTTCTCTTCTTTACACAGCTACAAGCTGTTCTTTCTTATCTTTTCCTTTCAACATGTAGCACTCACTTTTGCAATTCTTGTAGGGCAGGTCTATTGTTTTTGTATACTCTGTTTCTATTTATCCGTGAATGTTTTAAGCTCCTCATTTTTGAAGGACTGTTGCGCTGGATAAAGAATTTCTGTTGGCAGTTTTCTTTTTCAGTACCTTAAAAATATCATATTCTGCCTTCACACCTCTATGGTTTCTGATGAGAAATTGGCACTTTATTCCTATTGAGGAGCCATTGTATTTGATGAATTGCTTTTTATTCTGCTTTCAGAATTCTCTCTTTAACTTTGGCATTTGACATTCTTATTAGTATGTGTTCCAGAGTAGGTTGATTAGGATTTATTCTGTTTGGAATATGTTGCGTTTCTTGGACATGCATATTTATGTTTTTCATAAGAGTTAGATCTTCTCTGTTCTTCTCACTGTGTGTTTTCCATTGACCTGTCTTCTAGTTTGCTGATTTTTATCTTTCCTGTTCAAATCTGTTGTTTTATTGCTCTAGTGTGTTTTCTTTTGAGAATGATACTTTATTTAGTCATTTTGTCTTACAACTGAAACTCTGGAAATTCAAAATTAACACCCTTGCCAGTGAGCTTCTTATACACACCAGAAAAAGTTTCAACCTTGTGTTCTACATTATCCTGCTGTGCTTTGTCCAAATGAACCTTTATTAGCCAGCTGTCATCCAGTTTTACATGGATTCTCTTGCCCATAATTTCACTTGGGAATACCAAGTCTTCGAGGATTGTATCATGCACAGCTGTCAGAGCACGGCTCCTGGGACACTTCTGCTTATTTTTGCACAGCTTTTTTGAGTTGGCTTAGCCAAAATTCTCCTCTGAGCAATAGACACAACGTGTTTTCCACTGAACTTTTTCTCCAATTCACGTACTAGCCAGACTTGGATTTTCTGGAAAGACTTCAGTTGAGGAACAGGAGCAAAGATTATAATAGCTTTCCAACCACCACCAACTTCAATTTCCTTGGCTGCTATTATATTCAGCTCCCTTAACTGAGCCTTTAGATCTGAGTTCATCTCCAGCTCAAGAAGAGCCTGAGAAATACTAGACTTGAATTCATCTGGCTTTCCCCCATTGGCTTTGCAATCTTTGCGCTCGAACTGAACATGGCCTTTTTCTTGTTCAGCGCTGGCCTAGGAAGAGGCCAACACCTCGCGAGAACTCGTCAAATCTCGGCAGCAGTCATGTGTGTTTTTAATCTTCATCATTGTGCTTTTTATTCCTATAATATCTATTATGTTTTTTTAAACTTTTGAATTCTTCTTTACACTCACACATTGTCTTAATATCCTTTGGCTGTACATCTATATTCATTTTATTTCTCTCCTTACTTGCCTTCATGTCCTTGAATTGACTTAGGATATTTGTTTGAACAACTTTGATTAGTTGTTCCAAAATATGTGTCTTCTCTAGTTTTAATTCATTCCCTTAACTGAGCCATACCGTCCTGCCTTTTAGTGTGGCTTGTAATTTTTTGCTGAAGTTTGGCATCTGTTTAATTTGATGCCCTAATTCTGAAGGCCAGTTTGTCCTTCTTGCTTAATTGTGGTTTTATTATAGATTGGCTGTGTGTTAAGGCTCTTCTTTGATACCTTGCCCAATATATCCTGGGACCTTAAAGTAGCCCATGTTTAATGACTTGAATTTTTTCAGGTCTTATGTACTTCTTCTTTTTTGCCTTGGATATGGAGTACAACTTGTGAGATTGCCTTTTTATGTGCAATTGTTTCACCTATAGGAGATAGCTTTCTTACCTCTGTTTCTTCTCTGGGAATTCTGATTTGTTCATCTTTTTCTTTCTTTTTTTGCAGAACTTTTTCTCAGATCCTATAATTTTTTTGACTGCTTTTCTTGACTCACTGCTTTCCCTCACCCTGATTTCATTACATTTTTCAGTCCTGGGTCCTATTCTTTCTTAAAGTTGTTTGGTTTTCCTTTTTTTCACCATTAGATTCTTCTGTTTCCAGTAATTTCCCCACTAGGATATCCACCTCAGAGTGCCAGATGGAGTAAACATTCAGGAAGCCCCAATTTTTTCACTTAGTTGCTCCAGTAATCAGTGACCAGGTTGACTGTGTGCACCTCTTGCCACAAGTTCTGTTGCAGTCACTTTTGTTTCCTGAGAGTTCTTTAGTATGTACGTGCTTACCAACCATGTGGTTTCCACCTTGGATCTCTGTGGCCTTAGGTCTCATGGAACTGTATGTGCATTGGGTTCTAACTTGCAACTGTGAGTTGCTCTGTGGTCTGTGGATTCAGGTACCCAGGTCATACAGCCTCTGTGTGTCTCTTAACCTGCATGGGACAAGTGTGGTGAATAGGTCCAGTTGTGCAGGTGTTCTTGATGTTTTCTTTCTTTGTCTTTGATTTAGTATTTGTCCTTCTCCAGTCTCTCCGGTCCTCCAGAATTCCAAGCAAGTATGATTTGTTCTTTTAGTTGTTTCTGAAGGGCATGTCTTATATGGCCATGTTGATGATGTCACTCAATGACCAATTTAATTTTGATAAAGTTCTAAAAGTAATTCAGTGAAGGAAGACTAGCCTATGTAACAAATCGTGTGGGAGCAATTGAATCTTCATAGGTGAAAAAAGAAAAAGAAAGAAAGAAAAAACCGAACTATATCTCACATCTTATACAAAAATTAACTCAAATTGTACCATAGACTTAAATATAAAACATAAAACCTTAACAGTGTTAGAATAAAATGTAAGAGAAAAAATCTTTGGAACCTAGGGCTTTTTAAAGAGTTCTTAGTCATGATGCAAAAAGCATGATCCATAAAATGAAGAGTAGATAAACTGGACATCTTCAAAATTAAAACTTTTGTTCTACAATAGTCCCTGTGAAAAGAATGAAGAGACAAGCTACAGACTGGGAGAAAATGTTTGCAAACAACATATCCAACAGAGCACTAGAATCTAGAATATATAAAGAACTCTAAAAACAAACAATTCAACTAAAAATAAGCAAAATTCATGGACAGACATTTCACTGAAGAAGATATACAAGTGTAAATAAGCACATAAAATGGTGCTTGGCAACATTAGTCACTAAGTAAGTGTAAATTAAAAACACAATAATATATCATCGCACATCTATTAGAATGATATAACAAAAACAATCTGATGATACCAACTGCTGGTGAGGATGTGGCACACTTGGAACACTTACACATTGCCAGTGGGACTGTAAAATGGTACAGCCACTTGGGAAAACAGTTTGGGAGTTCCTCACAATGTTAAATACAGAGGATTTATCATAGGACCCAGAAATTCTACTCCTACAGACACGAGTGAACTGAAAACATATATCCACACAAACTTGTACATGTATGTCCATGGCAGCATTATTCATTATAACCCCAAAATGAAAACAACCCAAATGTCTTACAATGGATGAATAGATAAATAAAATGTGTTTTATCAATACAATTAAATATTCTTTAGTAAAAAAAATGAACATATTGGGGCAAGATGATTGTGTAGGGAGGTGTGGAATTTGGTTCGTCCTCTAGGGTAACTAGTAAATATCCAGGAACTGTCAGGAACAACTGTTTTCAGGACATCCTGAAACACATTATACACAGCATGGAGTGTGCAGAAGGGCCAAGATCACGGTGCAGAACTGTAAGTAAAGACTCCCAAGCTGTGGAGGCTGACCACCCTTCCCCACTGGCATGGCAGGCAGTTTTGGAGTAACTTCCCCATGGGAAAATAAAGCAGTCTCTACTTGGAGCAAGGGAAAGTAGCTCAACCAAGATCCAATTGCAGATTTAATGAAAAAACTTGGACTGTTGAATACAAGCTCTGAACACAGAGAAACCCAGAGCAAGTATGAAGGGAACTGTTTGCAAATGACATGATCTTATATGTAGAAAATCCCCAAAAAACTACAACAAAGCTACTAGAGCTAATAAATGAGTACTGAAAAGTGGCAGAATACAAGATCAAGGCAAAAAAATCTGTGGTGTTTCTATACACTCATAAGGAGCAATCTGCATAAAAAATTAAGAAAAAGTCCATTTACAATAGCAACCAAAAGAATAAAATATTTAGGAATAAGTTTAACCAAAGACATAAAAGACCTATACACTGAAAATCAAAAAAAATTGCTAAAAGAAATCAAGGGAGACCTAAGTAAATGGATTTGAAGATGAAATATAGTTAAGATGTCAATTCTACTCAGACTGATTTATAGATTCAATGCAGTACCAGTTGAAATCACAACAACTTTTTTTGAGAAATAGAAAAACCAATAACAAAATTTATTTGGAAGGGCAGGGTGCCCTGAATAGCTAAAAATATCTCAAGAATGAAAAATCAAATGTGAGATCTCATACTACCTGATTTTAAAGAATATTACAAATCTACAGTGGTCAAAACAGCATGGTATTATCACAAAGATAGGTATATTGACCAATGAAATTGAATTCAGTGTTCAGAAATAAACCTTCTCATCTATGGACAATTGATTTTTTTTTTTACATGGGCAGGCACTGGGAATTGAATCTGGGTCCTCTGGCATGGCAGGCAAGCATTCTTGCCTGCTGAGCCACTATGGCCTGCCCTGATTTTTGATAAGGCAGTCAAGTTGACTCAACTGGGACAAAGCAGCTTCTTAAAAAAAATGGTGGTTTTTTTGAACTGGATATCCATATCCAAAAGAATGAAAGAGGATACTTATCTCATACCTTATACAAAAATTAATGCAAAATGGGGGAAGATGTTGGTATAGGATAGACTGAGTTAACTCTAGTTCCAAGGAGCAATTAGAGAAGTGACAGAAAATCAGCCAGGACAGCAGTTACAGGGTGCAAGTAACCTGAGAGGGTGTTCTACACTATATAAGGAGGCCCTGGTCAAAAAGCTAAGGAATTGGGATACAGAGAACATGGTAAGTGGGCTTGGTCAGGACTCCACCAAGAACCTCAAGCCATTCCCAGGAAAGTGCTTGGCCCTGAAGCTAGCTTGGAATATCAGCTCCCTCAACTCTGCAGCCCAGACCTCACTTGGGGCACCTGGAAGTCAGTAACTTGCTTTATCTCCTCATAGAGACCATCTAGCTAGTGCACAGGGCCAAAAACTCCCCTTTCAATATGGAGGACTGGAGCCCTCAGTATATGGACAGGGAAGCGAGGATGAGGAAGCAAACCATGTCATGCCCAATGCCTCTGTGACTCCATGCCCCACACTCTGCCCCATTCCTGGCCCATGCCCAGACATACCCATATACCAAGTCAATATGCCCTGTACCCTTGTACCACTGCACCCCACAACTCTACTCCCCATGCTTCCCTGCCCAGTATCCCCCATGTCCCAAATATGAGACATGCCCCGTGCCTGTATGCTCTTCCCTGTTCTGTGCCACACATCCTGCCCCATGACCCCATGCCCCAGCATCCTGAAACCCACCCATGCACCTCACATGCCTGGACTGCAACCTGCAGCTCCATGCTCTACCTTATGTTGTGCCCCACCTCCATGGTACTGCACCATACCCAGCCCCAAGCCCCATATACCATGCCCTACACAACTCATGTTTTGCCAGGCCCCATGCACCCACACCCTGCCCCACAATCAGTTCCACACCATGCTTCACCCCTGTAGCCCTCACTGTGCACCACATCCCATGCTGCACTTCATGCTGCACTCTGCACCTCCCTGCCACATGTCCATGCTCCCCTGATCATGCATCCCCATGCCCAAGACCAAAACTTATGCAATACCCCATGACCCCAGCCTATGCCCTACTCTGTGTCATGCACAGCACCCCTGCACCCCCATGCTCCATACCCTGTGCCATGCCCTGTGCTCTTGCAATCCTACAGCTGGTCCTGAGACCTGTGCCTCACTCTGCATCCCATGTTCCTGGCCCTAAACCATGCATGCCCTCACCTCATGCCACACTTCACATCACACCACTTACCACCATGCCCTGCAGCCCTTCCTGTACCACACCCTGCACCCTGAACCATGTCCCACGTCCCCACACCCTGTCCTGTAGCCTGCACCCTGTTCCCCATGCCATGTCCACACCCCTGCTCTACCATGCTTAGCTGGCAGGCTGTGGTTAAGAGCAGCTAACATGCCCAGTCCCATAGCCCATCATCATTCCATGAAGGAACCTGGAGTCCACCAGTCCCTTGGGCCCACAAGCAGAATCTCCACTGAAGTGCACACTGCCTACAACCCAGCCCCATTGTTGGCAGGTTTTAGCATGCATAATGACCAGCAGACCTGGCTGGAACTTCACTAGGTTTCCATCTAGCTCACCTGGCTGCTGCAGTCAGAGAAAGGTGTACCTAAAGGGAGAGGAGGCCTAAGAATGCCATCTGTTGGGAAGAAATGGGAAGTGCAGTCTGGCAAACTGCCTATCAGTCTAGTTTCAAACACATCTTCAAGTAGAGTTGCATCGCTTCTATGAGGTTAGGGTCTTGCTGTGGCAGGGGATTACTGACAAACCAAGTGCAAAAGATGTTCAACACAAATATAAGCAAATACAAAACCTTAAGGGACCAAGGGAAATCAATTTCAAAATAACCTTATCAAAAAAAAAGCAAATACCTAGAAGCCAACAGAAAATCACAAAGCATGTTAAGAAGCAGGCATATATATCCTAGCCAAAATGATTAAATTAAAACATTGGAGGTGAAACAGATTTTGGAGTAACTAATCAAAGATGTTCTTACAAATCTCTGAATAAATTCAATGGGCTGGCTAATGACATAAAGGATATCAAGAAGGCAGTAGAAAAGAATAAAGAAGAATTTCAAAGAATAAGTAGAAAAAAAGCAGCTACCATGAAGATTAAAGATAGTGTAGACCAAATTAAAAATATACTAGAGGCAACCAATAGCAGATTTGAAGAGGTGGAAGAAAGAATAAGCAATCTAGAGAACAGGACAATTTAATTTGAATTCACAAAAAAGCTAATGGCAAAAAGATGGAAAATTTCGAATTGGATCTCAGGAAGATGATGGACAGCATGAAGTACACAGCTATAGTAATCATTAGTGTCCCAGAAGGAGAAGAGAAGAGTAAAGAGCTAGGAAGATTAGTTGAGAACATAATGGGGAAAACCTCCCAACTCTTATAAAAGTAATAAATATGCAAATCAAAGAAACCCGATGAATCCCAAATAGAATAAATTCAAATAGGCCTACCCGAAAACACATACTAATCAGTCTATCAAATGTTGAAGAGAAGCAGAAAGTCCTGAAAGTGGCAAGAGAAAAGCAACTCATCATATACAAAGGAAACCACATAAGACTGAGTTCAGATTACTCAGCAGGCACCATGGAGGTGAGAAGGTAGTGGTACAACAAATTTAAGATCCTGAAAGAGAAAGACTTCCAGACAAGAATTCTTTATAAAGCCAAGTTGTCCTTCAAAATTGAGGGAGAGATTAAAATTTTCACAGGCAGACAAAGTCTGAGAGAAATTCTAAACAAGCGTCTGGTCCTACAAGAAATATTAAAGGGAGTTCTGTCAGCTGAAAAAAAGAAGACAGGAAAGAGAGGTCTGGAGGAGAGCACTGAATGGAATAGTATGTAAGGGTAACTTAAAAGATAAAAAGAGAGAGAGGGAAAAGAGCATATATATCTGACAAATAAAAATCAAAGGACAAGATGGTAGGTTCAAGAAATGTTACAGTAATAACTTTGAATACTAATGGACTAAACCCACCAATTAAAAGATACAGATTGGCAGACTGGATTTAAAAATATGATCTATCTAAATGCTGTTAGAAGACATTCATCTTAGATTCAATGATACTAATAGATTGAAAGTGAAAAAATGGAAAAAGATGTTCCTTGCAAGCTGTAACCAAAAGACAGCAGGAGTAGCTATACTAAAATCAGAGAAAATGGAAGTTAAATGTAAAGATGTCACAAGAGACTAGGAAGGACACTCCATATTAATTAAAGGGACAATTCACCAAGAAGAAATAACAATCATAAATGTTTATGTTCCCAATCAAGGAGTTTAACGTACACGAGACAAACATTGGCAAAACTGAAGGGAGTAACAGATACTTCAACAATAACAGTGGGAGATTTCAAAGCACCAGTCTCTCCTGTATAAACATAGATAGAACAACTAAACAGGGGATCAACAAGAAAATAGAGAATTTAAACAATTTGATTAATGAATTAGACCTAACAAATATAAATAGATCATACACCTAAGAACACCAGGATATGCCTTCCTCTCTGGTGCTCATGGAACATTCGCAAAGATAGATAATACACTGGTGCACAAAATAGGTCTTTATACATTTTGAAAGATTGAAATTATTCAAAACATTTTCTCTGATCTCAACAAATGGAACAGGAAATCAATAACCACTAAAGATCCAGAACTTTCATAAATATATCGAAATTAAATAGGGCACTTTAAACAACCAGTGAGTCAGAGAAGAACTATCTAGAGAAATCAGTAAATATCTGGAGATGGATGAAAATGAGAATACAAAATATCAGAACTTATGGGATGCAGCAAAAGCAGTGTTGAGAAGGAAATTTATTGTTCTAAACTGTCTATATTAAAAAACAAAAAAGAATAAAAATTGAGGCCTTAATTGATAACCTGGAAGAACTAGAGAAAGAAAAGCAAACTCACCAGAAAGCAAATAAAAGAGAAATAAAAAGATTAAAGGAGAAATAAATGAATTGGAGCACAAAAAAAAGCAGTAGAAAAATCAACAAAAACAAAGTTGGTTCTTTGAGAAAATCAATAAAATTGATAGACCCCTAGCTAGGCTGACAAAGATAGAAAGAAAGGATGCAAATAAACAAAATCAGAAATGAGAAGGAGGTCCTTACCATGGACCCTGAAAATACAAACAAAAGAAACATAAGAATAGACTATGAACAACTATACATCAACAAACTAGATAACTTAGATGAAATGGACAAATTCCTAGAAATTGTCCATTGAGCAACCTACATTGCCCATTGTCCATGAGCAACCTACATTGACTCAAGAAGATATAGAAATCTAAACAAACCAATCACAAGTAAATAGATTCCATCAGTCATCAAAAATCTTCCTACAAAGACAAGCCAGGGACAGATAGCTTCAGAGGGGACTTTTTTCAAATATTCCAAAAAGAGCTAACACCAAATCCTGCTCAAACAGTTCAAAAAAAATTGAGGAGAAAAGAACACTACCTAACTCATTTTATGATGTTAATATCACTTGAATATCAAAACCAGGCAAAGATGCTACAAGAAAGGAAAACTGCAGACCAATCTCCCTAATGAATATAAAGGCAAACATTATCAACAACATACGAGCAAATCAAGTGCAATGACACATTAAAAGATTTATACACCATGACCAAGTGGAGTTTATAGCAGGAATGCAAGGGTGGTTCAACACAAGAAAATCGATCAATGTAATACAGTATATTAATAAATTAGAAGGAAAAAATCATATGATCATCTCAGTAGATGTTTGTCCTAGTTTGCTAGCTGTCAGAATGTGATATGCCAGATATGGAATGGTTTTAAAAGAAGGAATTTATTAAGTTGTAAGTTTACATTTCTAAGGTCATGAAATTGTACAAATTAAAGCAAATCTATAGAAATGTTCAAATTAAGGCACCAATAAGAGTTTACCTTCACTCAAGAAAGGCTGATGAAGAGCAGAGTTTCTCTCTCAACTGGAGAGGCACATGGTGAACATGGCGACATCTGCTGGCTGTCTCTCCAGGATTTTTGTTTCATCAACCTCTCCTGGGGTCATTTTCCTTCTCCATCTCCAAAGATCTCCGGCTGGTGGACGCTCAGCCTCATGGCTCTGCCGTGGTTCTGAAGCTCTTTCCTTGTTCTCAAGCTTACCCTAAAATGCTTCTCTTTAAAGGATTCCAGTAAACTAATCAAGATCCACCTGGAATGGGCAGGGTCACATCTCTGTGGAGATAACCTAATCAAGTTTCCAACTTACATCATTGAATAGGGATTAAGAGAGAGGGTCACTCCCGCAAGATTGTATTAGTATTAAAGCATGGCTTTTCTAGGGTACATAAATCCTTTCAAACTGGCACGATGCTTAAAAAGCATTTGACAAAATTCAGCATCCTTTCCTGATAAAACACATCAAAAGGTAGGAATTGAAGGAAACTCTCAATGTGATAAGGGGAATATATGAAAAACCCATAGCCAGCATCATACTCAATGGTGACAGACTGAATACCTTCTTCTAAGATCAGGAATGAGACAAGATGCCCTCTGTCACTACTATAATTCAATATTACAGTAGAAGCTCTAGCTAGAACAACTCAGGAAGGAAAAATAAATAAATGGTATCCAATTTGGAAAGTAAGAAGTAAAACTTTCATTATTTGCAGATGACATGATACTATACTTGGAAAATCCTGAGAAATCTATGACAAACCTTCATGAGCTAATAAACAAATTCATCAAAGTGGCAGTACACTAAGATTAATATGAAAAAATCTGTAATGTTTCTATATACAGGCAACGACCTAATGGAGGAGACAATTAAGGAAAAATTCCATACAAAATAGTACAACCAAGTAGCTAAGAATAAGAATTTAACCAGCGATGTAAAGAATGTGTACACAGAAAACTACAAAACATTGCTAAAATAATCGAGGAAGGTCTAAATGGGTGGAAAAACATTCCTGCACATGGATAAGGTTAAATGTAATTAAGATGTTAATTCTATCCAGATTCATCTACAGGTTCACCACAATATCAATCAAAATTCCACAACCTACTTTGAGGTCTTGGAAAAACTAGCTATCAAATTTATTTGGAAGGGAAAGAGACATCAAATAATTAAAGATATCCTAAAAAAAAGTAAGAGTGAAGTGGCACGATGAATACTCCCTGATTTTAAAGGTTATTATAAAGCCACAGTGATCAAAATAGCGTGGTACTGGGGGAACAAAGCTAGAAGTATTGACCAATGGAAGCAAATCAAGAGTGCAGAGATAGATCATCAGATCTATGGTTAATCAATCTTAAATAAGGTTCCCAAATGCATTGAACTGGGACGGAACAGTCTTTTTATAAATGGGCCTGGGAGAAATGGATGGCCATAGCCAAAAGAATGAAAGAGGAATCGTACTTTACACCCTATACAAAAAATTGACTCAAATTGGTTCAAAGACATAAATATAAAAGGAATAACATAAAACTCCTAGAAGAAAATATAGGGCAATATCTTCAAGACTTAGTAATAGGGGGTAGCTTCCTACACTTTGCACCCAAAGCACAAGCAATGAAAGGAAAAATAGATAAATGAGTATTCCTCAAAATCAAATACTACTGTGCCTCAAAAGACTTGGCAAAAAGGTGACTAGGCAGCCAATTAAATGGGAAAAATATTTAGAAATCATGTATGGAAAAGTCTTGATTTCCTGTGTACATAAAGAAATCATACAACCCAACAATAAAACACAAACAACCAAGTTGTAAAATGGGCTAAAGGTATGAATAGACATGTTTACAAATAGCAAATGCAGATGCTAAAAAACACATGAAGAGCTGCTTATTTTCATTAGCTAAAAGGGAAGTGCAGATCAAGACTACAATGAGATACCACCTCACACATATATGAATGGCTGCTATTAAACAACAAAAAAACTACAAATCTTGTAGTGGATGTAGAGAAATTGGAACACCTATGCACTGCCAGTGAGAATGTATAATGGTATAGCAGCTATCAAGTTAGTTTGGTGGTTCCTTCGAATACTAAATATTGAGATGTCCTAAGACCTGGCAATATCACTACGTGGTATATAACCAGAAGAGCTGAAAGTAGTGACACAAACAGACTTTGCACATCAATATTCACTGCAGCATTATTCACAATTGCCAAAAGATGGAAATAACCCAAGGACCCATCAACAGACTAGTGGATAAACAAAATGTAGTATATGCAAGTGATGAAATATTATGCAGCATAAGATGTAATGAGGTCCTGAAGCATATGATAACATGGATGAACATTGAGGATATAATGCTAATTGAAATAAGCTGACACAAAAGGCTAGAAACTGTGCAATTTCACTATTATGACTTTGATAAAGGTAAACTCAGGGACTTATAATATAAAATATAAGGGACTTAGAGACACACAGAAGCTAGAGATGGGTAAAGGGTTAGCTAAAGAGGTTGAACTTAAATGTAACACAAATAGAAGGGAAAGCAATTCTTAAGTGGGTTTATAATTAATATTGCCATACTGAATGTGAACATGATTGAAAAGTGTTGATCTCACCAATTAACACTATCATCGATTCACACTACATATATAATTTAATTATTGCATGACTACTTCAAAAGTTTTACAGTGACTTGTACAAAAAGTCATTAATAGAGGGGCAGAAGGGGAAAACTACAATTGCATGCTATGGTATATATTTTTTATTATTAATTTAAAAAATTTAAACAAACAAAAAAATTAACATATCGTTCCATTCTACATATATAATCAGTAATTCTTAATATCATCACATAGTTGCATATTCATCATTTCTTAGAACATTTGCATCAATTCAGAAAAAGAAATAAAAAGACAACAGAAAAATAAATAAAATGATAACAGAAAAAAAGATTATAAATACCATACCCCTTACCCCTCGCTTTCATTTATCACTAGCATTTCAAACTAAATTTATTTTAACATTTGTTCCCCCTATTATTTATTTTTATTCCATATGTTTTACTCATCTGTTGATATGGTAGATAAAAGGAACATCAGACACAAGGTTTTCACAATCACAGAGTCACATTGTGAAAGTTATATCATTGTTCAATCATCATCAAGAAATATGGCTACCGGTACACAGCTCTACATTTTCAGGCAGTTCCCTCCAGCCTCTCCACTACATCTTGAACAACAAGGTGATATCTACTTAATACATGAGAATAACCTCCAGAATAACCTCTTGACTCTGTTTGGAATCTCTCATCCATTGACACTTGGTCTCATTTCACTCTTCCCCCTTCTGGTCGAGAAGGTTCTCTCAATCCCTTGATGTTAAGTCTCAGCTCATTCCAGGATCTCTGTCCCACATTGCCAGGAAGGTCCACACCCCTGGGAATCATGTCCCATGCAGAGAGGGGGAGGGTGGTGAGACTGCTCATCATGTTGGCTGGAGAGAGAGGCCACATCTGAGCATCAAAAGAGGCTCTCTTGGGGGTGACCCTTAGGCCTAAATTTTAAGTAGACATGACCTATCCTTTGTGGGGTTAAGTTTCATATGAACAAACACCAAGACAGGGGGCTCAGCCTATAGCTTTGGTTGTCCACACTGCTTGTGAGAATATCAAGAATTCAACTTGGGGAAGTTGAATTTCTTCCAGTTCTCACCATTCCCCAAAGGGGGCTTTGCAAATACTTTTCCACTCACTGATCGAATCACTCTGGGATTCATCGGGGCATCACTCTGGTCAAACCAACAAAATCTCATGTCCTACCTGAGATTCCAAGTACTTATGGCATTCAATCAAACTATCTACATAAGTTATATTAGGAAATACACTAGTCAAAATATAAATTTTGTACCAAATAAACACTTTTTGCTTTAGTTTCACACATAAGGTTGACATTTTAAAATATTAATTACCATCTATTTTCAGCACCCTGCAGTAATGACATTCCTTTGTTCTTCCTCATGCAAAAACATTTTTAAAATTTGTACTTTTAGTCACTATCATTATACACTCTAGGCAATCCTAGATTATACTATCTCAATCTTTATCATCTATCTTTCTTTCTGATTTCATTTGTGCCCCCAGCCCTCCTCCCTCTATCATTCTCACATGCAGCTTCATTCAGTGTTTTAACATAATTGTATTACAGTTAGGTAGCATTGTGCTGTCCATTTCTGAGTTTTTGTATCCAGTCCTGTTGCACAGTCTATATCTCTTCAGCTCCAATTACCCAATATCTTACCCTATTTCTATCTCCTGATGGTCTCTGTTACCAACGAAATATTCCAAGTTTATTCACTAATGTCAGTTCATATCAGTGAGACCATACAGTATTTGTCCTTTAGTTTTTGGCTAGTCTCACTCAGCATAATGTTCTCAAGGTCCATCCATGTTGTTACATACTTCATAAGTTTGTTCTGTCTTAAAGCTGTATAATATTCCATTGTATGTATATACCACAGTTTGTTTAGCCACTCATCTGTTGATGGACATTTTGGCTGTTTCCATATCTTTGCAATTGTAAATAATGTTGCTATAAACATTGGTGTGCAAATGTCCATTTGTGTCTTTGCCCTTATGTCTTCTGAGTAGATACCTAGCAATGGTATTGCTGGGTCAGATGGCAATTCTATATTCAGCTTTTTGAGGAACCGCCAAACTGCCTTCCACAGTGGTTGCACCATTTGACATTCCCACCAACAGTGGATAAGTGTGCCTCTTTCTCCACATCCTCTCCAGCACTTGCCATTCTCTGTTTTGTTGATAATGGCCATTCTGGTGGGTGTGAGATGATATCTCATTGTGGTTTTGATTTGTATTTCTCTAATGGCCAGGGACGTTGAGCATCTCTTCATGTGCCTTTTGGCCATTTGTATTTCCTCTTCTGAAAAGTGTCTGTTCAAGTCTTTTTCCCATTTTGTAAGGGGATTGGCTGTCTTTTTGTCGTTGAGTTGAACAATCTCTTTATAAATTCTGGATACTAGACCTTTATCTGATATGTCATTTCCAAATATTGTCTCCCATTGTGTAGGCTGTTTTTTACTTTCTTGATGAAGTTCTTTGATGCACAAAAGTGTTTAATTTTGAGAAGTTCCCATTTATTTATTTCTTTCTTCAGTGCTCTTGCTTTGGGTGTAGGGTCTATAAAACCACCTCCAATTATAAGATTTATAAGATATTTCCCTACATTTTCCTCTAACTGTTTTATGGTCTTAGACCTAATGTTTAGATCTTTGATCCATTTTGAGTTAACTTTTGTATAGGGTGTGAGATACGAGTCCTCTTTCATTCTTTTGCATATGGATATCTAGTTCTCTAGGCACCATTTATTGAAGAGACTGTTCTGTCCCAGGTGAGTTGGCTTGACTGCCTTATCAAAGATCAAATGTCCATAGATGTGAGGGTCTATATCGGAACGCTCTATTCGATTCCATTGGTCAACATATCTATCTTTATGCCAGTGTCATGCTGTTTTGACCACTGTGGCTTCATAATATGCCTTTAAAGTCAGGCAGCATGAGACCTCCAGCTTCGTTTTTATTCCTCAAGATACTTTTAGCAATCCGGGGCACACTGCTCTTCCAGATAAATTTGCTTATTGGTTTTTCTATTTCTGAAAAGTAAGTTTTTGGGATTTTGATTGGTATTGCGTTGAATCTGTAAATCAATTTAGGTAGAATTGAAATCTTAACTATATTTAGTCTCCCAATCCATGAACACGGTATACATGTCCATCTATTTAGGTGTTCTGTGATTTCTTTTAACAGTTTCTTGTAGTGTTCTTTGTATAGGTCTTTTGTCTCTTTAGTTAAATTTATTCCTAAGTATTTTATTCTTTTAGTTGCAATTGTAAATGGAATTCGTTTCTTGATTTCCCCCTCTGATTGTTCATTACTAGTGTATAGAAACACTACAGATTTTTGAGTGTTGATCTTGTAACCTGCCACTTTGCTGTACTCATTTATTAGCTCTAGTAGTTTTGCTGTGGATTTTTCAGGGTTTTTGACATATAGTATCATATCATCTGCAAACAGTGAGTGTTTTACTTCTTCCTTTCCAATTTTGATGCCTTGTATTTCTTTTTCTTGTCTAATTGCTCTGGCTAGAACTTCCAACACAATGTTGAATAACAGTGGTGATAGTGGACATCCTTGTCTTGTTACTGATCTTAGGGGGAAAGTTTTCAGTTTTTCCCCATTGAGGATGATCTTAGCTGTGAGTTTTCATATATTCCCTTTATCATTTTAAGGAAGTTCCTTTGTATTCCTATCCTTTGAAGTGTTTTCAACAGGAAAGGATGTTGAATTTTGGCAAACGCCTTCTCTGCATCAATTGAAATGATCATGTGATTTTTCTGCTTTGATTTGTTGATATGGTGTATTTCATTAATTGATTTTCTTATGTTGAACCATCCTTGCATACCTGGGATGAATCCTTCTTGGTCATGATGTATAATTCTTTTAATGTGTTGCTGGATTCGATTTGCTAGAATTTGGTGAGGATTTTTGCATCTATATTCATTAGAGAGATTGGCCTGTAATTTTTTGTTGTAATATCTTTGTCTGGTTTGGTATGAGGGTGTTGCTGGCTTCATAGAATGAATTAGGTAGCTTTCCCTCCACTTCAATTTTTTGAAGAGTTTGAGCAGAATTGGTACTAATTCTTTCTGGAATGTTTGGTAGAATTCACATGAGAAGCCGTCTGGTCCTGGACTTTTCTTTTTGGGGAGCTTTTTAATGACTGATTCAATTTCTTTACTTGTGATTGGTTTGTTGAGGTCATCTATTTCTACTCGAGTCAAAGTTGGTTGTTCATGCCTTTCTAGAAAGTTGTCCATTTCATCTACATTGTCATATTTATTAGCATAAAGTTGTTCATAGTATCCTGTTATTACCTCCTTTATTTCTGTGGGGTCAGTGGTTATGTCTCCTCTTCCATTTCTGATCTTATTTATTTGCATCCTCTCTCTTCTTTTTGTCAATCTTGCTAAGGGTCCATCAATCTTATTGATTTTCTCATAGAACCAATTTCTAGTTTTGTTGATTTTCTCATTTGTTTTCATGTTCTCAATTCCTTTTATTTCTGCTCTAATCTTCATTATTTCTTTCCTTTTGCTTTCTTTGGGGCTAGTTTGCTTTTCTTTTTCTAGTTCTTCCAAGTGGACAGTTAATTCCTGAATTTTTGCCCTTTCTTCTTTTTTGATATAGGCATTTAGGGCTATAAATTTCCCTCTTAGCGCTGCCTTTGCTGCATCCCATGAGCTTTGATATGTTGTGTTTTCATTTTCATTTGCCTCGAGATATTTACTGATTTCCCTTGTAATTCCTTCCTTGACCCACTGGTTGTTTAAGAGTGTGCTTTTGAGCCTCCACATATTTGTGAATTTTCTCTGCCTATTATTGATTTCCAACTTCATTCCTTTATGATCTGAGAAAGTGTTTTGTATGATTTCAATCTTTTTACATTTCTTGAGACTTGCTTTGTGACCCAGCATATGGTCTTTCTTTGAGAATGATCCATGAGCACTTGAGAAAAAGGTGTATCCTGCTGTTGTGGGGTGTAATGTCCTATAAATGTCTGTTAAGTCTAGCTCATTTATTGTAATATTCTAATTCTCTGTTTCTTTATTGATTCTCTGTCTAGATGTTCTGTCCATTGATGAGAATGGGAAATTGAAGTCTCCAACTATTATGGTAGTTGTGTCTACTTTCCCTTTTCAGTGTTTGCAGTGTTTGCCTCATGCATTTTGGGGCATTCTTGTTCGGTGCATAAATATTTATGATTGTTATGTCTTCATATTGGATTGTTCCTTTTATTAGTACATCACATCCTTCTTTGTCTCTTTGAACTGTTTTACATTTGAAGTCTAATTTGTTGGATATTAGTATAGCTACTCCTCCTCTTTTCTGGTTGTCATTTGCAGGAAATATCTTTTCCCAACCTTTCACTTTCAACCTATGTTTATCTTTGGGTCTAAGATGTGTTTCCTTAAACAGCATATAGAAGGATCCTGTTTTTTTAATCCATTCTGCCAGTCTATGTCTTTTGATTGGGGAGTTCAATTCATTAACATTAATGTTATTACGGTACAGGTAGTACTTTCTTCTATCATTTTGCCTTTTGGATTTTATACGTCATATCTAATTTTCCTTCTTTCTACACTCTTCTCCGCACCTCTTTCTTTTGTGTTTTCATATCTGTCTCTAGTGCTCCCTTTAGTATTTCTTGCAGAGCTGGTCTCTTGGTCATAAATTCTCTCAGTGACTTTTTGTCTGAAAATGTTTTAATTTCTCCCTCATTTTTGAAGGACGGTTTTGCTGGGTATAGAATTCTTGGTTGGCAGTTTTTCTCTTTTAGTAATTTAAATATATCATCCCACTGTCTTCTCGCCTCCATGGTTTCTGCTGAGAAATCTACACATAGTCTTATTGGGTTTCCCTTGTATGTGATGGATTGCTTTTCTCTTGCTGCTTTCAAGATCCTCTCTTTCTCTTTGACCTCTGACATCCTGACTAGTAAGTGTCTTGGAGAATGCCTATTTGGATCTATTCTTTTTGGGGTACACTGCACTTCTTGGATCTGTAATTTTAGATCTTTCATAAGAGTTGGGAAATTTTCAGTGATAATTTCTTCCATTAGTTTTTCTCCTCCTTTTCCCTTCTCTTCTCCTTCCGGGACACCCACAACAGGTATATTTGTGCACTTCATATTATCATTCAATTCCCTGAGTCCCTGCTCATATTTTTCCATATTTTCCCTATAGTTTCTTTTTTTTGTAGGATTTCAGATGTTCTGTCCTCCAGCTCACTAATCCTAACCTCTGTCTCTTGAAATCTACCATTGTAGGTTTCCATTTTTTCTTTCATCTCTTCTACTGTACCTTTCATTCCCATAAGTTCTGTGATTTGTTTTTTCAGACTTTCCATTTCTTCTTTTTGTTCATTCCTTGCCTTCTTCATATCCTCCCTCAATTCATTGATTTGGTTTTTGATGAGGTTTTCCATGTCTGTTCATATATTCTGAATTAATTGTTTCAGCTCCTGTATCTCATTTGAACCATTGGTTTGTTCCTTTGACTGGGCCATATCTTCAATTTTCCTGGTGTGATTTGTTATTTTTTGCTGGCATCTAGACATTTAATTACCTTAATTAGTTTATTCTGGAGATTGATTTCACTTCTCTTACCTAGGGTTTTCTTGCTAGATGAATTTGTTGTCTATCTGATCTTTGACCTTCAGTTCAGCTTTTTCTGGACCTCTAGCTTAGGTTTTGTTTAACAAAAGATAATGTTTCAGTTCTTGTTTCTTGCCCTGCTTGTATGGTGCCTTTTCCCTCCCCACCCTTAGGAGGGTCTACGTAGGTATTATAGACTCCAGCTGGGATTTCCCAGACTAAACTGACCTCCTATGGGGGGAAGGAGGCACCTGCATCAGTTTTCCCTAAGGGTGAGACCCAGCAGGTTAAAAGACTTTCCTGTGAGGTCTCTGGGCTCTGTTTTTCTTATCCTGCCCAGTATGTGGCGCTTATCTGCCTGCGGGTCCCACCAGCAAAAGATGTTGTGGCACCTTTAACTTTGGCAGACTGTCCCTGCTGGCGGCATGTTGGAGACAGAGGAGAGTTTGTAGGCTGATTTTAATGGCTTCAAATTGCCAAGCCCTGTGGTCTAAATTCCTTGAGGGAGGAATTCCACCTGATTTGGGCTTCACCCCTCCCCTGGGGAAGGCACAGTGGGAGACAGCCCTGAAAGCAGTCCGTTTCTGCCTATGCCTGAGGCAGTTGCAGCCTGAGATGTCCCACCGCTGAATCCAGAGGCAGCCAAGCCTCCATAGAAACACAGCCACAAAAACCTCCGTTTCCTCCCCTTGCCTCTTTTTCCATTAGCCCAAGGAGTGACCTCCACCTTGATCAGGTTCACCTGAGCTGGGGGCCTATTTTTAGTAGTCAGAATTTGTTAATTAATTCCACACTTGGCGTTTAATTGTGCTCAGTCCCTGCTGCTGGTAAATTTCCTTTCCTTTCCCCTCTGGGAAGCAGCCTGTGGGGGAGTGGCACCGGCTGCCGTGGCTTGGGGAACTCACAGTTCTGTGGAGGCTCACAGTGTGTTCAGTCACTGACGTGTCTCCGGGAGCTGTTCTGTACTGTTTCTGGTTATTTAGTAGTTGTTCTGGAGGATGAACTACAATGTGCACATTGCTTGCTATGGTCTATTTTTATCAGGAAAACATCAACAGTACCACAGCAATACAAGGGGTAAGTAATTGGGATGTGTGAGAGGACAAGAGTTAAAGGAAAGTTTGGATTTACCCTCTGGTGAGAGTGTGTTTATGGGCTATTCTTCTCTTTGGAGCAATGAAAAGTGTCTAAAATTGAAAAGGTTGATTATTGTACAGCTAAGTGAGGATACTGTGAGACAGGGATTGTTGACTTTGGACATTATCCATGATGTCCAATGGATGGAGGTGGCTGAAGGGTGCATTGACTAAGAAGTAGAATGGCAAACTGTGGTGTATACATATGATGGAATGTTGTGTGGCTACTGAAAGGAATGAAATCGTGAGGCATTCAACAAGGTGAATGAACCTTGGGGGTATTATGTGGTGCAAAAAGGCTGGTAACAAAAGGAATAAACATTGTATGGGTTTCTTTTAGAAAATACTTATAATAAAATTGGGCCCTAAACTGTAAGCTGTTATAGCAGTCACATTTAGTCCAGAGCTGTAAATGTTATTTTTCTATATTTTGAGATGCTGTGCTATAGATGCATAACCTGGTATCTTCCTGAAACTTTGGCTACCTGTGTGACACCTAAGACTCAGATTTGGAGTTCTGCAGCTCTGAAACTCAGCATTGCTATATATTCAACTGTTAAAGAAATCAAAACGGAGGTCAGGCTTCAATTAGAGATAAGAATGAAGCTGATAGGCTTGGGACTAAGGTAAATCAGAATGCATAGATAAGGATGACATTGCCTGTATTTTAGAACTTCACATAATGTATGAGACAAAAGGAAGAGAAGTTTAGTGTGTCCAAAAGCTAAATTTTCTGTAGCACATAATCTGACTCAATCTGAAACACCTGGAGCCCAGAATTAGAATGAAGCCTTGTAATTTTGTTTGGCTTAATGTAATGCACAGATACATCCCTGAGAATGTTATGCAGATAATTAAAAAGTATTTGCATAGTCCCTTGAGGGACAGGAGAAAAAATATAGAACTATTAAACTTTACTACCAGGGAAATAACCCATTACTCTCTCAAATATTAGGGACTCCCCACTCAATAGGCCAAGCCCTAGATCTTTTTTTAATTTTTATTAACAAAACCAATCAGCATACAATATGAACATTCCTTTTTCATCACACAGTTGTATGTTCATCATGATGATCATTTCTTAGAACACTTGCCTCAATTCAGAAAAAGAAAACAGAAAAAAAACATACATACCATACCCATTACCCCTCCCTTTCACTGATTACAAGCATTTCAATCTACTAAATTTATTCTAACATTTGTTCCCCTTATTATTTATTTATTTTTAATCCATATGTTTCCTCATCTGTCCATAATCTTTTAACTAAAAAGGTGATATCTATTTAATGCATAAGAATAACCTCCAGGATAACCTCTCGATTCTGTTTGGAATCTCTCAGCCATTGACACTTTATTTTGTCTCAGTTCTCTCTTCCCCCTTTTGGTTGAGAAGGTTTTCTTAATCCCTTGGTGCTGGGTCTCAGTTCATTCTAGGATTTCTGTCCCATGTTTCCAGGAAGGTCCACAACTCTGGGAGTCATGTCCCATGTAGACAGGAAGAGGGCAGTGAGTTTGCTTGTTGTATTGGCTGAGAGAGAGAGGCCATATCTGAGCAACAAAAGAGGTTCTCTTGGGGGTGACCCTTAGGCCTAATTTTAAGTAGGCTTAGCCTATCCTTTGTGGGGTTAAGTTTCATATAAACAAATCCCAAGATTGGGGGCTCAGCCTATTGCTTTGATTGTCCCCACTGCTTGTGAGAATATCAAGAATTCTCCACTTGGAGGAGTTGAATTTTCCCCCTTTCTCACCATTCCCTTAATGGGACTTTCAAGCCCTTGATCTCACATGTGGCCCCTCTCTCTCTAATCACAAGTCTGCAAGTAAAATTATCACCCTCCTCCCTATACAGGACATGACACCCAACGGTGAAAGTCTCCCTTGCAACATTTGGCATGGCTCCCAGGGTTGAACCTGGCCCTGGCACCATGGAATCAGCAATGCTTTCCTCAACAAAAGGGGGACAAGAAATATAACAAAATAAGGTATTAGTGGCTGGGATAGTTCAAATGGATTTGAGACGCTACTCTTTGCACAGACTTCAGCTAAATAGTGCTAATTGTCATAGTTTCCCAACCCCCAACCAAAACTATTCCTGTTAACCTTAAAGGACATGTAGGGCTCTACCTGAGAATCTACAAAAGTTTTATGCACTAACCTTCAACCTCTGCATCGTTTCTAAGCCAGATATGTCCTGAAGCCCATAGGGGTCTGCTTCTCCAAGAACATCAGCCAGTTTCATCCCCTAACCCCTTGTTATTGATAGCACTTTCCAACATGAAAAAGTTAGAATGGGCATAGCCAAAATACTTCTAAAGTTTGGGAGAAGGATCAAAGAAGAAGGGGGATTTATAACAAAGAATATAGGATTTAACAAATGATTATGACTGCTGAATCATTATATTCATATTTCTTTTAGTCTCCAGTATCTTGAAGAAGCTAGAAGTAAAAACCTAAAATTGTGGGACTGTAACCCATATTAAATGCTGAAATCTGTTCCATAGCTACTTGTTCCAATGTGCTTCGAAATTTGTGCTTTTTTTTGTATGTACATTATATTTCACAATAAAGTTTTTTAAAAAGTTAACTCAAAATGGATTAAAGACCTGAACTTTAGAGCTACTACTCTAAAACTTTTACAAGTAAATGTAGCTTATCTTGTGATAGGTGGTGGTTTCTTAAGACCTTACAATCAAAACACAAGTATTGAAAGAAGAAATAGATAAATAGGATCTCCTCAAAATTGAAAACTGTTGCACATCAAAGGACTTTGTCTGGAAAGTAAAAAGGCAGTATATGCAATGGAGACAATATTTGGAAACCACACATCTCATAAGTGTTTAATATCAAGAATATATAAAGAGATTCTGCAACCCATTCATTGCAAAGACAAAAAACCCAATTAAAAAATGAAGAAAAGAAATGGACACTTTTCCAAAGAGGAAATACAAATGGCTCAAAAACATATGAAAACATTCTCAACTTCACTAGCTATTAGGAAATTGCAAATAAAAACCACAAAGAAATATCATCTCACACCCACTAGAATGACCATTATCAAAAAACAGTGAACTACAAGTCACTGAGTGGAAGTGGAGAAAAGAGTGCATTTATTCACTGTTGTTGGGTATGTAGAATGGTGCAATCATTCTGGAAGGCAGTTTGGCAGTTCTTCAGGAAGTTAAGTATGCCATCCTAATTACTAGATATATACTTGGACAAACAACAGGGAGGGACATGAACGACATTTGTACACTGATGTTTATAGCAGGATTATTCACAATTGCCAAGAGATGGAAAAAGCCCAAATGGCCATCAGCAGATGAGTGGATAAACAAACTGTGGTATATACATATGATGGAATATTATGCAGTTGTAAGATGGAATAAAGTCATCATGATGCATGCCACAACATGAATGAACCTTTATGTTGAGTGAAATTAACCAGAAACAAAAGGACAAATATTCTATCGTCTCACTAGTATGAACTAACTATAATGAGTGAGCTTTGAGACTTAAAGAACACAGGTTATCAAGAGATATAAAGTATTGATTGTAAAGCTCCAAAAATGGATAGCACAATACTATCTGATGGTAGCACAATATTATAAGCACACTGAACAAAGCTGAGTATAAGTATGCCTGAAAGAGGATGGCTAGACACATGTATGACATAAGAAGGAAAGATAGAGGATAAAACCAGGACTTTATAACTTAGTGAAACATAGAGTAGACAAGGTGTTTTTTGATAACTCTTTTATTGTAAAATATATCATATACACAAAGCAAAGAAATAAAAAGCAATAGATCCCAAAGGAACCCTCAACAAGTAGTTACAGGACAGTTCCCAGAGTTTGTCATAGGCTACCATACAATCTTCTCAGATTTTTCCTTCTAGCTGCTCCAGAATATAGGAGGCTAGAAGGCATGCATATTTTTTTATCATCACAATTGACTTTTTTCTTTTTTGTGAAAAATAACATATATACAAAAAAGCACTAAGTTTCAAAGCACAACATCACAATTAGTTGTAGAACATATTTCAGAGTTTGACATAGGTTACAATTTTACAATTTTAGGGTTTTACTTCTAGCTGCTCCAAGATACTGGAGACTATAAGAGATATTGATTTAATGATTCAGCAGTTATAGTCATTTGTTAAATCCTATCTTCTTTGTAAAACTCCACCACCACCCTTGATCTTTCTATCACCCTCTTTAGGGGTGTTTGGACTATGGTCGTTCTAACTTTTTCATGTTGGAAGGGTCTTTCAATAATTTCAGGTAGGGAGATGGAACTATCTAATGTCCTGCAGAAGCAGGGCCCTCTAGGTTTCAGGACTTATCTGATCTAGGGACCCATCTGGAGGTTGTAGAGTTCTGGAAAGTTACACAACTGCATGGAACCCTTGCGGAATTTTATATATTGCCCTAGGTGTTCTTTAGGATTGGCTGGAATGGTTCTGGTTTGGGTTTGGCAAGCTATGATAGGTAGCAATGTTTAACTGAAGCTTGCATAAGTGCAACCTCCAGAGTAACCTCTTGACTCTATTTGAACTCTCTCTGCCACTGATACTTTATTAGTTACATTTCTTCTATGAAGGATTATTGAGCAGCTGCAAGCAAGAATGAAATCATAAGACATGCAACTTTGTGAATGAATCTTGAAGACATTATATTAAGTGAAATAAGCCGAAACAAAAGGACAAATATTGTAAGGTCTCACTTATATAAACTAACTATAATGAACAATTGCTGAAAATTGAATTAGAGAGTATGGTTTATCAGGGGAGTAAACATGGGCAGAGATTGGACAATTGACAATTAAGGAGTACAGAACACTCAATAAGGCTTATTGTATAGGCTTCTTGATTGTAAGCTCTTACAGAAGTCACATCTATTCCTGAGTTTTAAGTGTTATTTCTAAATTCTGAGATGCTTGTGCTCTTTGTATTTAACCTTGTAGATAGATACCTTGGGTATCTGTGTGACACCTGAGAATCAGAGTTGCACAGCTCTGAAAGTCAGTGTTATGCCATACAGCAACTGTTAAAGAAGCTGAAAAGGAAATCAGACTTCAATTAGAGAAATGAATTAAATGGATTTGGTTAGGACTAAGGTAAATCATACTAAAGGGTAAAGAATGATCTGGACTATATTTTAAAACTTCAACATCTGTGTGAGACAAAAGGAAGAGATGTTTATTTGGTAATTACATGGAACCTAGAATAGGAAATGAGATCTTGTTATTCTGTACATTAATGTAATATCCTAATATACCCCAGAGTATTTTGAGAAGAGAATTAAAAAGTATTTGCAAAGTCCCCTTGAGGGACTGGGGTAAATATGGAAATAGTATAACATCCCCACCTTGGGAATTCCTGATATTCTTTCAAGCATTTGGGACA
The DNA here is from genome assembly GCA_004026745.1 of Myrmecophaga tridactyla. Lineage (NCBI taxonomy): Eukaryota > Metazoa > Chordata > Mammalia > Pilosa > Myrmecophagidae > Myrmecophaga > Myrmecophaga tridactyla. The sequence continues at coordinate 18,754 of PVIY010012338.1, read as the reverse complement.
ACCAGTTTTAAAAGTCATTACCTCAATCTTGGGGCTTGCCCTTATGAAACGTATTCCTACAATGGAGAAGATAAGTCTACTTACAATTATCCTAAGAGTCGCCCCCAGAGAGCTTCTTTTGTTGTGCAGATGTGACCTCTCTCTTTAAACCAACTCTACAAATAAATTCACTACATTCCCCTGTATGTGGGACATGACTCCCAGGGGTGCAAGTCTCCTGGAAATGTGGGACATGACCCTCAGGGATGAGCCTGGTCCTGGCATCGTGGGATTGAGTAAAATGGGGGAAGGAAATGAAACAAAGTTTTGGTGGCTAAAAGATTACAAATAGATTCAAGAGATCATTCTGAAGGTTTTTCTTATGCATTTATAAATATTCTCTTTTAGCTTCTAGTGTATTAGAATAGCTAGAAGTCGATATCTGAAACTGCTGAACTGTAATACAGTAGACTTGTTTCTTGATGATGATTGTCCAACTGTATGGCTTTTATCATGTGACCATTTGATTGTGAAAACCTTGTGACTGACACTCCCTTATTATCCAATGTATAGGCAGATGAGTAATAAAATAGAGACATCCTGATTCACACAACAATATAGATGAATTATCAAAGATATTATTCTGAGTGAAAGGAGCCAGTGTTAATGGGTTACATACTTCATGGTTCCACTTATATGATGTTCTGAAAGACAAAATTGTAGTAATGGAGAATATATCAATGGCTACCAGGAATTAGGTGTGGGGAGGGTGTTAAAGGGACAAAGTGACAGCATGAGGGAATTTGGGGGGATGATAAACTGTTCCATATCCTGACTGGGGTAGAGTTATATAAATCTATACATGTGCTAAAACTCATAGACATGTAAACCCAAAATTAGTCAACTTTTCTGTTTATAAAACTTAAAAATAAAAACATTACTTCAAATTCATCCTCTCTTCCCCATTACACTGATTCTTCTTCCAGGATCTCACCAGCTTTTGCTTGAATTATTGGCTCAATCACCCAAATGATTCCCCTGCCTCCAATTTTGCTTCCATTGAATCTGTTCTCTATTCTTCTATTCTACTAAATGCTTTAAAACTCACATCCAACCACATCACTTTTCTCTTAGAACAATTCCATAGCTGTCAATTGCCTCCCAAGAAGTTCCAAATCCTTTGATTGATTTTCTGGGCTCTTCCTAAGCTGACTGCTAATGGCTTCTCCAGCCCCATCTCTCTCCACTACCTGATTTATCCCCTCCTCTGCAATCAGATTGACTTTGCTGTACTTATGAGCCCCTGTGTGTTCCCTGACCTCCGTGTTACTCAATCCACATGGACCACTACCCTGCACTTGGATGATTCATCCTTCAGCACTTGGCTGGGTCAACACCTCCTGTAGAATTCCTCCATGACCCTCTTTGGCTATGCCTCTTTTGTGCTTCTGCAACACTTGTGGCCTACGTCTATGGTACCACTGTATTCCAATGGTTTTGTGGTCTTATTCCTTCAAAAACTGTGGGGTTCTTATGCATGGAGTGCTTCTCTGCTGATAGTGGTAGCCTGATCTCACCCTCCTGTGCTTCCTGGAAGCTTAGATTTCAGCTACCTGTGCCTGGTTTGGGTTTAGGGATTGGTATTTTCAGACCCAAACTCCTGATGTCTAGAAAGATGATAAAGGGATGGATGGATTTGAAAATAGACCAAGTTGCATTTGTTCTGAGGAGTTAATAAGGCTTCTGAAAGTCTTTTCTGATGGATGAGAAGCTGAGCAGTAGGGTCTTTGGGTCTGACAAGTATGGGCATGGTATTCCAGCTGTTTATTAACAGACTGCAGGGCTGCCTAATCTGGGTTCTTCCCTGTTTGGTTGCTATGGATTTTCCTGTACTGTTTTTCTCATAGCAAGGCCTATGTATCTGCAACAGTGTGTATTTTATACACATGTTCCTGCTTCTTTGGATAATGGCAGGTGCCACGTACCAGTCAGGAGGCAATGTTCATGGGCAGCCCCTGGGAGCAAGGTGATATTGCTGCAAGTCAAGTAACATGGGCAGGAAACCAGCTGTGTACTAAAAGATAGCTTATGGATAATTTCTCTTTCACACACTCACATATGTACATGCAAACTCAAGCATATTTACCCTTGAGAAAGGCTGAGTCATTCAGATTTCAGACTATAGTTCAAGTTTTGCAACTTGATAATTAAAAATTTTTTTTCTACCTTATGGGCCTCAATTTCCTCACCTGATTTATGGAAGGGTAGGACTAGGTGGTTTCTAATGGTATACCCAGACTGGTGTAACCTGGATGTATCCATCAGAAGCTGAATGACAACTTGTCAGAGATGCTGTAGGGAGAATTCCAGACCCTTCACTATGTATGAAGTGAGAGGTTTTGTCCTCAGCTTTCAGAATTTGTCAATAGCTTTGAGATGGGGATGGAGGAAGGGAATTATTTTGAGCAGGGGTTTGAGGTTGCATGGGATGACCTTTAAAATCCTTTCTTACTCTAAGCATCTAAATTTATGTAGGCCTCAATTTCCCCACCTATATCCTGCAAAGAGAATCCTCTGTTCCTCTCTGGATCATGACTGTTATGAGAATAAAAGAGAGAACTATAACTGTGCTCAGAATTAGTTGGATGATACTTGTCAATTAGTTCATTAATCACCTTTGATAAATATTGCCAGTTTTACATGTAATATATGTCTAATTACACTGTAGTTTTTCTGTGGGCAGAAACCATGATTTTAAAATTTCATTTGCATCTTGCTCATTCATCCAACAAAAACTGATTGAACACTCACTATATTTTAGACAGTGGGCACACAGCAGTTAACATGTCATAGCCACAGCACTTCTGGAGCTTCCAAACCATGCCTGTCCTAGGATTTGGGTACATAGAAAGGGTTGTGGACATACTGTGTGCTCATGACTGTGGGGCAGGTATTACATTTATCTTTGGTCCTGACATCACATTCAATGCCCGGCACACGGTTGAAATTTAATAAGTCTGTTGTAAAAAGGAGCCCTTAAAAGCCAAAATATATCACATTACATAAATTAAGATTATTTTGGAGTGAAGCTAATTTAATCATGGACTTTGGGGGAACCAAATGCCATTTGATATTAGTACATTCCCAGACATTATCTACTAGCATATTGTTGGCCTGCTTTAATAAGTAAGGACTTGTTAGCACATTAACTATGGGTGCAGGTCTGGTGGATCCAAAAATCTAAGGCCACTGTAGTGTTTTCTCTTAAGTAAGTTACAAATTTCCTTGCAATCCAACCTCAAGAGTTCACCTGTTCAATAGCCCTTTGTGAGACTTTGTATGTTGGTACTCAGTTCATGAGGTTTCATTGAACTCCAGAGTTGAGAGACAGCATAGAGTAAGGTGTGGTTGTGGCCATACTGCTTGGCTCTGCATCTCAGTTCTACCACCTACCAGTTGTGTGGTCTTGGGCAAGTCATTCACCTCTCTGTGTCTCAGTTTCCTTGTTTGTAAAATGGGGGTGATAATGATGATTTTAACACCTACCTCCTAGGGTTATTGTGAGGATTAAATGAGTAAATGAATGAGAAGCATGTAACACAAAGCCTGGCACTAAATGCCATGTAAATGGGTCTTGTTGTTTTTGTAGTTATTTATGGCTTTTGTGGCTGTCATCCATCAAAGGACTGCATAGATAGGTCACTATTATCACTCCAGAAAGAAAGAAAAGTAAACTTTTACGGTAAAATGTCAATTCCTAATATGGGCAGGAACTGAAGTTAAGATACTCTGAGTCAGGTTTATCAAGGCTGCAAGAGGAAGCCAAGTTGATGGTATGAAATTTACCCCAGATGCATTCTGGGTGCCAATTCCTGTGCAATCTTTTATCTTTAATCTTTCCTAAGGTTGTGTCTTGCCTGTACTTAGGCATATGGTTTGGCAGGAAAGCTTGGCCAGGGAGCTCTGCAGCATGTTAGATTGTGCTTGCTATAGCTGTCTTTAAGGAATAATTCGTGAGGCTGAGCAGGATAGCATGAGACAGACCTCCAGCCTGCCTGAAGATCATAATGTCCCTTGTGCTCATTCAGCTAGATGATGGCCAGGCACCTTAGGGTTACTAAATAACAGTGTACTATGGGGCTCCCAATCAGAAATGCTTCAGGTAAACAATTCCAATCTGGATTACCAAGTTAGAAGAGGCCAAAGGAGAAGGGGAGACAAGAAGGTTGGAGTCTGAGGGGAGCATCAGGAGGATATTCCTGTCAGAGTAGGTGATTGGAATGGAAGCCCTTATAAGTTTCTAGGACCTGGACAGGGGCATGTCCCCCATGCCTGGAGATTTAGCATGTCTGGGAAAACTCTGGTTTTTCTACATGCTTCTGGGGATCAGTATTATGTGTCTGGGAGTCTTAATGTAAAAATGAAAAATCTCTGGAAGAGGTCATTATTAATTTCTAATCTCTCACTAGAAATTAATTTACCAGACCAAGGAGCTTGGCAATGGAGCCCTGTGTGAATGGGACAAAGGTCAGACCAGATTTGAAGAGGGAAGAAGCAGAAAAGGCAATGGTAACATAGGGAATTTTCCCAAGAAGCCAGACCTGATTGGGGTTCCACAGTGGGTGTGAGTCCTTGGGACCCTAGGGTGAGTAGAGTGAGGCTGCCATAATAAGTGAGGAGGTCATGATAAAGGGAGGTCAGAAAATATAGGAGATAAATGACAATACCAAAGATTTCTTGACTGATTCAGGCACATTTTAAGGACCTTTGCTTACATTAAGTCCTTAAAACTCTCAGCCACATTATGAAGCAGGTGTTACTAGTTTCTCCATTTTATGGATGAGAACTGAGGCTTAAATAGGCAAAGCAATTTGCCCAAGAACATGTGGCTAGTGAACAACAGAGTCCAATTTCCAGCCCAAGACTGGCTGATTCCAAGATCAAGCACTCCACCACTACATTGTTGCTTAGCCCCTCCACATAAATTCCTTTTCATCTCTCAGTATACTCTTCATATTACACATTCTCTCTGAAGAAACCTAGCCAGCTCTATCCCTGAGACACTTTATTCTTTATTCTGCCAACTCCTGTAGCACTTCTAGACTGAACCAAATCATATAATACCAACTACATGCTGTGCTGTTTGGCTTACTGTTCTCTTGTGTGTGTGTGTATGAGAGAGAGAGAGAGAGAGAGAGAAGCAAACCTTGAAGGATCCCTGAAGGAAAGGGACCATGTCTGTTTCCCCTGTACTCTCTGCACTATGGCCCAATTTGAGCTGAGAAGTGAGTGGGAACCCATGAATAAAATCTAGCTATTTTAGACAGAGTGGTCAGAGACATCCTCTATGTTCAACAGAGATCTAAATGAAGAGTGGAAACAAGTCATGTGCATGTCCTCCTGCATAGTGTTACTCCTAGTAGACAAGCCTAAGAATACCTGCATGAACTGAGAGATCATCTTTCATTAGATCTTATCCCCTTGCTGGGAGCTTTTGAACTATTTGGGCTTGGTGGAACCTCCTCAGAGGTCTCTTAGGACTCCCAAGTCCACTTGATCCTGTTGAATGGCTGTAATAGTTTGAGGCATTATGGAAACTAGAAAAGATCATATTCTTAAAGTTAATCCATTCCTGTGGCTGCAAATCCTTTATAAGAGCATGGAATTCAGAAAAAGAAACACAAAGAAGGACATAGAAGACAGAGAACACAGAAGCTCAGAGAGAAAGCCATGGAAGTAAAAGCTGAAAACACTGAAACCTGGAAGAGAAGGGACAGACCAGCAGATGCCATCATGTACCTTGCCATGTGACAGAGAAGTCTGTGATTGCCAGTAGCTGGCCTTTGGGGAGAAAGCATCACTTGTTGGTGTCTGATTTTGACATTTTCATGGCCGTAGAACTGTAAGTGTGTAAACTAATAATTCTCCATTGTAAAAGCTGACCCAGTTCTGGTATATTGCATTTCAGCAGTTTTTGCAAACTAAAATAGGGGCTTTATGTACTTATTCTCTGGTGCAAGGTTTTATTTGAACAAAGGTGGTTTTTTTTCTTTTTTTTAAGATGATCATTCCATTCTACATATATAATCAGTAACTCATAATAACATCACATAATTGCATATTCATCACCATGATCATTTCTCAGAACATTTGCATCAATCCAGAAAAAGAAACAAAAAGACAACAGAAAAAATTCATACACACCATATGCCTCACCCCTCTCCCGCATTGACCACCAGCATTTCAATCTAAATTCACTTTAACATTTGTTCCCCCATTATCTACTTTTATCCCATTTGTTTTACTCCTCTGTTGATAAGGTAGATAAAAAGAGCATCAGACACAAGGTTTTCACAATCACACAGTCACATTGTGAATGCTATATCATTATACAATCATCTTCAAGAAACATGGCTACTGGAACACAGATCTACATTTTCAGGCAGTTCCCTCCAGCCTCTCCATTACATCTTGACTAACAAGGTGATATCTATTTAATATGTAAGAATAACCTCCAGGATAACCGCTCAACTCTGTTTGGAATCTCTCAGCCATTGACACTTTATTTTGTCTCATTTTGCTCTGCCTCCTTTTTGGTTGAGAAGGTTTTCTCAATCCCTTGATGCTGAGTCTCAGCTTATTCCAGGATTTCTGTCCCACATTGCCAGGAAGGTCCACACCCCTGGGAGTCATGTCCCAAGTAGACGGGGGAGAGCAGTGAGTTTGCTTGTGTGTTGGCTGGAGAGAGAGGCCACATCTGAGCAACAAAAGAGGTTCTCTTGGGGGTCACTCTTAGGCCTAATTTTAAGAAGGCTTCACCTATCCTTTGTGGGGTTAAGTTTCATATGAACAACCCCCAAGATTGGGGGCAAAGCCTATTGCTTTGGTTGTCCCCACTGCTTGTGAGAATATTAGGAATTCAACTTGGGGAAGTTGAACTTTCCCCCTTTCTCACTATTCCCCAAAGAGGACTTTGCAAATACTTTTTTATTCACTGTTCAAATCACTCTGGGATTTATCAGAGCATTACTCTGGACAAACCAACAAAATTTCATGCCCTACTCAAGGTTCCATGTACTTATGGTGTTCAATTAAGCTGTCTACATAAGTTATATTAGGAAATGCACTCATCAAAATATAAATTTTGTACCAAATAAACATTTTTTGCTTTAGTCTCACACATACATTAAAATTTTTAAATATTAATTACTATCTATTTCCAACACCCTGCAGTAATGACATTCCTATATTCTTCCTCATGCAAAAACATTTCTAAAATTTGTACATTTAGTCACTATCATTATACACTTTAGGCATTCCTATATTATACCATCTCTGTCTTTATCATCAATCTTTCTTTCTGATTTCATTTGTGCCCTTAGCCCTCCTCCCTCTATCATTCTCACATTCAGCTTCATTCAGTGTTCCAACATAATTGTATTACAGTTAGGTAGTATTGTGCTATCCATTTCTGAGTTTTTACAATCAGTCTTGTTGCACAATCTGTATCCCTTCAGCTCCAATTACCCAATATCTTACCCTATTTCTGTCTTCTGATGGTCTCTGTTACCAGTGAAATTCTCCAAGTTTATTCACTAATGTCAGCTCATATCAGTGAGACCATACAATATTTGTCCTTTTGTTTCTGGCTAATCTCACTCAGCATAATGTCCCTAAGGTCCATCCATGTTGTTACATACTTCATAACTTTATTCTGTTTTATGGCTACATAATATTCCATCATATGTATATACTGCAGCTTGTTTAGCCCCTTGTCTGTTGATGGACATTTTGGCTTTTTCCATCTCTTCGCAATTGTAAATAAGGCTGATATAAACATTGGTGTGCAAATGTCTGTTTGTGTCCTTGCCCTCATGTCCTCTGAGTAGATACCTAACAACTGTATTGCTGGGTCATACGGCAATTCTATATTTAGCTTCCTGAGGAACCGCCAAACTGCCTTCCACAGCGGTTGTATCATTTGACATTCCCATCAACAATGGATAAGTGTGCCTCTTTCTCCACATCCTTTCCAGCTCTTGTCATTTTCTGTTTTATTGACAGTGGCCATTCTGATGGGTGTGAGATAATATTTCATTGTGGTTTTGATTTGCATTTCCCTAATAGCCAGGGAAGTTGAGAATCGTTTCATGTGCCTTTTGGCCATTTGTATTTCCTCTTCTAAGAAGTGTCTTGAACAAAGTGTTTTGAGGTTGGCTACATCTGTCTGCACTTGTTCCCTTCCCTACCCAGGCAGGACTTTATCATCTCCCCTGTCTCACCTTCTTTTGTTTCCACCTAGTACCTAGAGTGCCTGTCCTTAAGAAAACATCTTACCACATTCATACCCTCCTGGAAACACATCCATACTTTCTTCACTGCTTTCAGAGTAAAGGCCAAGTTCCTGTGGAGTTCAAGGCCTTTTCTCATCTGGCCCACCAATTCAGCCTGGGCCTGGCTTCCCATGCCTTACTGGTTGAGCTATAGTTCCCCAAATGTGCTGCACCCTTTGGGGCTTCTGCATTTTTTAAATGTAATTTTATTGAGATAAAGTCACATACCATTTAATCATACAAAGTGTACAATCAATGGTTCACCACTTCATCACATAATTGTGCATTCATCACCACAATCAATTTTTGAACATTTTCATTATTCACCTCAAAATACATATCAGAATAAAAATGGAAGTGTAAAAAAACATCAAAAACACCCCTTGCCCATTATACCCCCTATTATGTATTTATTTTTTGTCCTTATTGTTTTACTCATACATCATATACCGGTAAAGGGAGTGTCAGCCACAAGGTTTTCACAATCACATGGTCACACTATAAAACATATATAGTTATGCAATCATCTTCAAGACTCAGGGCAACTGGAATATAGTTCAACAGTTTCCAGTATTTCCTTCTAACTATTGTAATCCACTAAAAACTGAAAAGGGGTGCTATATACTGCATAAGAAAACCTCCAGGATAACCTCTTGACTATATTTGAAATCTCTCATCCACTGAAACTTTATTTTGTTTCAATTATCTTTCCCTTTTTGGTCAAGAGTCTTTCTCAACCCATGATGCTCATCCCTGGGACTCAGGTCCCATGTTGCCAGGGAGAATTACACCCCTGGGAGTCATGGCCCATATGGGGGGAAGTGCATGAGTTCACCTGCAGAGTTGGCTTTGGGAGAGAGGCCATATCTGAGCAACAAAAGAGGTTTTCTGGGATTTACTCTTAAGAATAATTATAAATAGTATGTAAGTGTGTAATTGTATACTTTTCCTTTGCAGAAATAAGTTTCATAAAGGAAAGCCCCAAGATTGAGGCTTGGCCTACTAAATTGGGAGTATTAAATGCTTTGGTGAATATCAGGAATTCCACAGAGGGGGAAGTTTAATAATTTCACATTTTCCCCAAGTTCCTCAAGATGGCTTTGCAATTACTTTTTTATTCCCTGCCCAAATTACTCTGGAATGTATCAGGGCATCACATTAACCTGTACCAACCAACAAGGTCTCATTGTGTATTCAAGCTTCCATGTAATTACGATGTTCAAATAAATTGATCATGCAAGATAAATTGGATGATATGCTACAGAAAATATAAATTTTGCACCAAATAAACATCTCTTCCTTTGATCTCACACAGAATTTGAAGTTTTAAAACGGAGTCAATATCATCATTTACCCTTTAGTCTGATTTATCTTAATCCTAACCACCTGTTTCACTAATATTTCTAATTGAAGTCTGATCTCCTTTTTTCAGGCACTGAACCCTCAACCAACTTACTCCTTGTACCTTGCCCATTACCCTTTAAGACCCAATGCAACTGTTGATTTATTCCTATTATGCATTCTCAAATCACAATCCAAATTATCTCAACCCCTCAATTCATTTGCCATACTGGTACCTGCAAAACCTTATATTAGAACACTTTTCTCACTTAATTGTAAGCATTGGTTGCCATATTTCCCATATCTGTCTTCCTCTCTACACGGAGGAGGATAAGAGTGCTTATTATATGCCGAGTACCATTCTAAATGTTTTAAACAGACTAACATATTTAATCTTCAAAACAGTTATTTGAAGTAGATACTATCATCTCCAACTTCCAGATAAGAAAGGTGAGGCACAGAAAGGTTAAAAACTTGCCTAATATCACACAACCAGAAAGTAGGGAAGCTAGGATTCAAACCTAGTAAGTTTGGCTCCAAAGCTATTTCTTAAGCCCTTAACCTATCTTGGATGAGGAGTGGAATAGGCACACAGGTCAATAGATGGACAGCTGGATGGGGGTTGGACAGGTGTATGTGCATGCAGATGGAGGATGGATAGATAGATGAACAGGTGAGTGGAAGAATCCCAAGGACATAGTTGAGAAAAGTCAGGCTTAGAAAATATAAGTAAGGTGTTCAAAGTCACATAGTTTAATACAAGTTCTGCAGGGAGCCAGTACACAGCTCTTACCACTACCAGCTACAGAAGAAATCCTCAGTGTTTTCTATTGAGTAAAAATATAATATTTTGATAATTTTATAATGACCACTTGGGTATAGAGCTAAGGGCTGGAACTATATGGACAGCATTTACATATTCTCATCCTCCGTTAATCCCCCAAAGTGTTGATGGAAGAGACAAGGTATAGCAGCAGCAATCTGTTTTGGAAGAGGCACAACCTCAAGGTATGTTTTGTTCAATTTATTAGGGAGTCATGATCCACTAACCACCTTCTAATAATGTGGGGGAGAACAAAGAAAAAGCATAAAAGATTGGTAGATTTATTTGGAACACTATTCTCCCTTTTCCTTCTCATTGAATAATTCCCTTATTATTAAAGATGAATTTTATGTGCAGGAAGTCATTGCCTAGGCCTCAATCTTCCTGCTTAGGAAAATGGAGCTATTCCATCTTTTTTTTTCAAACCTATCTTAAGGAGTATTATAATGAAAACACTTCCTTCGATGAAAGCTAATGGAAGCCCTTCTGGTTACATATGAAGCATGGTGGGGTTGAAACAGTTCTAGACTAAGTGAAAAGGTGCCTTGGGATCCAGCCTTGACTTGGTCATTGATTGAGTGTGTAACACTGGGGCAAAACTTTCCTCCATCTGGGTCTCAGTGTCCTTGTGTGTAAAATGAGGGGTGGTTGTTTCTCATTTCTCTAAAAAGATTTTCAGCTTTGCTCTTCAGTGGCTTAAATATCATGATGAATGAGGTAATCAACCTGTTAATAGTGCTTGCCATTGAGGTCTGGGAAAGTTTTGTGGCATGCAGCCTCCTGTTTAGAAGTAGGCCAGCCCCTTTTCTCCTTATCAAACTTACAACTCCTCTATGAGAGTCCTTTTTCCACTAGGAGAAGCTAGCATAGGGGTTTCCATGGACATGGAGCAGGGGATGGGATATTAGGAAAGCCCTCACCATTGGTGTCAGTAGTCTATACCTTCAGGTGGAGCCTCAAGACAGCCTTTTCCCTACAAATGGCAGAGACACAGCTATGTAGGACCATCTGGTCATTTTCTCATAGGTGCTCTGATGGGATCAGAACCATCCTAAGTCTAGGTATTGTCAACATCATCTTTCAGTCTGTTAGTCAGTCACCTAACATCTATCAAATACTTTCTATGTGTTGGGCACTGGGTTAGGTACTGGTAAAATAACCAAAACACACAAAGACACATGCACTCACACACATGCACACTCCCCACAGGCACAGCATGCATGTTCTCAAGAATTTCATAGCTTACAAGGGAAATATGATACAGACACAATTAATGAGAATTCAAGACAGGAAGCCATGAGAGAGGAAGGAATTCAAAAGAGTGAAAAAGATCTTGACTGGAAATTTTAGGTAACCCTTGGATGAAGGTGGCTTTTGAGCCACTATGGAAGTGTGGTAAGCTCCTATACTTTGTCAGCCAGACTTGGGTTTCAAAACCTTCAAAACCACTGCTTAGCTACATACATGTATATATCAAGTAACTTGACTTTTTTATATTTTTTCAAGTTTTATTTTATTTTTTATTTTGGCTAGAAAGACATTATAGCCAAAGATGGCACTGAATTAAAAGAATCCTCCATTGGTATATGGAAAAAATACAATTACTACAAACTAGTCTATAGTTGAACATAAGACTGTAGTGATCTTTCATTAACTGTAACAAAGGCAATATAGAAAAGATAAATGTCAATAAGTGGGGGATATGAGAGATGGATAAGGGGTTCTAACTGCTGTTTCTCCTATTTTTTTCTTATTCTGTCTTTGCAGAAGAAATGGAAATGTTCTGGTAATGGCTAAGTTCTTGTGTCATCTTGGTCAAGTGATGATGCCCAGTTGTCTGGTCAGGAAAACAGTGGCCTGAATTTTGCTGCAAGGATATTTCATGGCAGCTTGATAAACAGAAGGCTGGTGTACTAAATCATCAGTCAGTTGATTGCATCTGTAGCTGGATACATCTGTAATCAGCTAAGGTGTGCCTCCCACAAATGAGATAATCCAATCAGTTGAAGGCTTTTAAAGAAGAGGAGAGATTTTTCACTGCATCTTCAGCCAACAAGATTCTCCTGTAGAGTTTATTCAAACCCTACATCAGTCCTGCCAGCTTCACAGCCTGCCCTACAGATTTTGGGCTCTTCCATTCCCACCGTTGTGTGAGACACCTTTATAAATCTCATCTAAATCTCATATCTCCTATTGGTTCTGTTTCTCTAGAGGACCCTGACTAATATAGCTTGGTATGAGGAGTGGTTCTTGAGAAACAGAATCTTAAAAATAGGTTTTTACAATCAGTTTCCTACTCTGATTAGACCCAAAGGCACTAATTACTCCATTCCCAACAATCAAATTGGCACTGACAGTCCATGGGGTGAGTTGGCAAGAGCGATACACAAAATATTACAATTAGATTCTGTTAATTGTATGCTTATATTAGGCAAAGCTCTGGGTGAGAGTGTTTTTGACACCTTTATGGAGTTTTGTGGAATTAAGAGGTATGATGTTGTTGGATGGTTGTTATTAGATATGCTGGACATAGTGATGAAGGAAAGGGATGAGTTGAAGTCTTCAAATTTGCATCTTAAGAGAGACATATGATTTATGTAAAAGTTTCATGTGTGACCTGAAAGAAAATGTTATTTCCTGTGGTCGCAGATGAGATCTCTGAAAAACAGACAAAGAGGTCCATTGTGTGAGCAGTAAATTTACAAAATAAACTAAAATCTCAACCTTGCAGTGTGTCTGCTATTAAAGTAAGGGCTTTGTTTGGAAAATAATGGGATCCTGAAATGTGAGATGGGGCTATATGGTGATGGGAACATGGAGTCCTTGGAATATGCTGACGCTTTGATAGATAGACCTGTAATGGACTGCCCTGAGGAGTTTTCTGACCTCCAGCCATCCTTGAGGAAACAGCTTCCCTACCTACATTCTGCCCAGAGGAGACTGCCATCCAACCTCCACCCTTCAGTGCCTGCCAAAGCTGTAACCACCTCATCTGGTTAAATAACCCTCACTCCTCTGTCTGGAGAGACTAATCCTGTCTAATCAGATGAAACTTCAACAGAATGTCCTGAAGTAATTGGTTTGAAAGATACTTCTATTTCTTTTCATGACCCAGCTCCACCACCTCTCTTTTCTTTAAGACCTATAACTAGACTAAAGGTCCTATAAGGTGAAGTATAATGAATTTCCCATGAGGTGGTATGCTATGCTCCCAAAGAACTGAATGAATTTTTCAATATGTACAGACAGAAATCAGAAGAATATGTGTGAAAATGGACATTAAGGGAGTGGGATAATAGTGGAAGGAATATAAAGTTGGATCCAGCTGAATTTATTGATATGGGCCTACTAAGCTAAGATTCTGCATTCGAAGTTGTAGCTCAAGGGAATAGAAAGGGCATTAACTGTTTGGATGGTTGGCTGAAGCATGGCTCAAAAGATGGCCAACATTACTTGAGGTAGAAATGCCAGAACTGCCCTAGTATAATATAGATGAGGGGATCCAGGGGCTTAGAAAGATGGGAATGTTAGAGTGGATTTATCATGGAAGACCTGCTTACATGCCCCAGGAATGTCCAGAGAACAGGTCTTTCACTAGAATCTTGAGAAATAAATTCTTTGGACAAGCTCCATCATCCCTAAAGAGCTCTGTAGTCACCCTTCTCTGTTGGTCAAACTTCACTATGGGAACTGCTGTCACTGAGCTGGAATCCTTAAACACGATGGGGATGGTCAGATCCCAAGATGACAGAAGACATGTGGTGACAGTTAATCATCATAGACAAAGTGGGCATGACCACCATAATGGACAGCAGTCAAAATATTCTGACTTGCAGAGACTTGTGGCTTTGGCTAGTAGACCCTGGGCTACCTAGAAGTAAAATATATGCGATGTCTTCTAGATTCTTATTTGACATGTATAAACATAGAAGTTCTAGAACAGAAGTCTAACTTGAATTACAAAACAGAGAGTCATTGCCCCTTAATCAATTCCCAGATTTGAGACAGTTTACAGACCCAGAGACCCTTGAACGAGGGGAGGACTGGCTACCCTTGGAGAAAGGGACCTTTCAAAAGCTCAAAATTTACATTGTTGACCTTCTTCCAGGCTCCCCGAAGGGGACCTATGCTTTTTTTCCTTATGGCCTTTGACCAGGTGACTGTGCATTGTGGAAAATCAAAGATCAGATATTTCGGGGATTATTAGACACTGGCTCAAAAGTGACACTAATTCCAGGAGACCCAAAATGTCACTATGGTCCACCAGTCAAAGTAGTGGCTTATAGAGATAAGGTGATTGATGGAATTTTAGCTCAAGTTCATCTCACAGTGTGCCTAGTTGGTCTCCCGATCCATTCTGTGGTCATTCCTCTACTTCCATAATGCATAAATGGAATCAATGTATTTAGCAACTGGCAGAATCCCCACATTGGTTCTCTGACTCATGGAGTGAGGGCTATTATCGTAGGAAAGGCCAAGTGGAAGCCACTAAAACTGCCCCTACCTAGCAAAATAGTGAATCAGAAGTAATATGAGATTCCTGGAGGGATTGCAGAGATTATTGTCACACTTAAGGACTTGAAGGATGAAAGTATGATGATTTCCACCACATCCCCATTCAGCTGTCTAATTTGGCCTGTGCAGAAAACAGATGGGTCTTGGAGAATGACAGTGGGTTGTCATAAACTTACCCAGGTGTTAACTCCAATTGCAGTTGCTGTTCCAGATGTGGTATCATTGCCTGAGAAAATCAACACGTCATCTGGTACCTGGCATGCAAATGTTGATCTGACAAATGCTTTTTTCTCAATAGCTGTCAGTAAGGACCACCAGAAACAGTTTGCTTTCAGCTGGAAAGGCCAACAGTATATATTTATGTGCTGCCTCATGAGTATATCAACTCTCCAGCTCTATGTCTCAATCATTTCCACAGAGAACTTGATTGTTTCTTCCTCCCACAAGACATCACACTGGTCCATTATATTGATGATCTCATGTTGATTGAACCTAGTGAGCTAGAAGTAGCAACTACTCTAGACTTATTGGTAAGGCATTTTCATGTCTGGGCATGTGGGATAAATCCAACAAAAATACAGGGGCTTTCCACCTCAGTGAAATTTCTAGGTGTCAAATGGTGCAGGGCATGTCAAGATATCCTGTCTAAGGTGAAGGGTAAGCTGTTGCATCTGGCCCCTCTTATGACGAAAAAAGTAATACAATGCCTACTTGGCCTCTTTGGAATTTGGATTTTGGAGACAGCATACTCCTCATTTTGGTGTGCTACTCCAGTCCATTTACTGAGTGATCAGAGAAGAGGCTAGTTTTGTTTGGGTCTGGAACAAGAGGAAGCTCTGTAACAATTCCAGGCTGCTGTACAAGATGCTCTGCCACTTAGACCATATGATTCAGCAAATTCAAAGGTGCTGGAAATGTCAGTGACAACTAGGGATGTTGCCTGGAACCTTTGACAGGCCCCAAATAGGAGATTCACAATGCAGATCCTTAGGATTTCAGAGCGAAGCTTTACCATCCACTGCAGATCACTACTCTCCATTTGAGAAACTGCTACTGGGACTTAGGAGAGACTGAATGCTTAACCATGTGCCACCAAATTACTATGAGACTTGAGTTGCCTATTATGAGCTTGAAGTTGTCTGACCCACCAAGCCATAAAGTCAACTGTGCACAGCACCACTCCATCATAAAATGTAAGTAGTATATAAGAGATAGGGCTTGAGCATGTCCTGAAGGCACAAGTAAGTTACATGAGAACATGGCCCAAATGCGCATTTCCCCACTCCTGCCACATTATCTTCTCTATCCCAGGCCTGTTCTATGACCTCTTGGTCAGTTCTTTACAGTCATTTGACTAAGGAAGAGAAAACCCAGGCCTGGCTTACAGATGGTTCTGTATGATTTGCAAGGACCACTCAGAAGAGGACAGCTGCAGCACTGCCACCCCTTTCTGTGATGTCCTTAAAGGACAGTGGCAAAGGGAAATTCTCCCAGTGGGTGGAACTTTGAGCAGTGCACATGATTATTCATTTTGCTTGGAAAGAGAACTGGACAGAGGTGCATTTATATACTGGCTCATGGGCTGTTGCTAATGGTTTGGCTGGATGATCAAGGACTTGGATGGAGAATGATTGGAAAATTGGTGACAAAGAGGTCTGGGGAAGAGGCATGTGGATAAATCATTTTGAGTGGCCAAAGAATTTGAACATATTTGTGTCCTATGTGAATGCTCACCAGAGGGTGACTTCAGCAGAGGAAGATATTAATAATCAAGTGGCTAGGATAACCTCTCTTCTGGATAAAAATCACCCTCTTTCCTCAGTCACTCTTGCCATTGCCCAGTGGGCTCATGAAAAAAAGTGGGCATGGTGGTAGGAATGGAGGTTACGTATGAGCTCAGTAACATGGACTTCCACTCACCAAGGCTGACCTGGCTATGGCTGCTACTGAGTGCTCAATGTGACGGCAGCAGACACCTACACTTAGTCTCCCATATGGTATCATCCCCTGAGGTGATTAGCTTGCTACATGGTGGCAGTTTGATTACATTGGACCACTTCCATCATGGAAGGGGCAACAATTTGTTCTAACTGGAATAGACATGTATTCTGCATATGGGTTTGCCTTCCCTGCATGCAGTGCTTCCCCAAATACTACCATCCATGGATTTATGTAATGCCTTATCCACCATCATGGTATTCCATACAGCATTTCTTCTAATCAAGGAATCCACTTCACAGCAAATGAAGGGTGGGAATGGGCACATTCTCATGGAATTCTCTGGTTTTACCATATTCTCCATCATCCAGAGGCAGCTGGGTTGATAAAACAGTGGAATGGCCTTTTAAAACCCAATTATGGTGCCAACTAGGTGGAAGTATCTTGCAGGACAGGGGCAGTGTTTTCCAAGAGGTTGCATATGCTCTGAATCAGCATCTACTCTATGGTTCTGCTTCTTCCATAGCCAGGATTCACGGGTCCAGGAATCAAGGGGTAGAAATTGGAGTGGTAGCACTCACTATTACCCCTAGTGATCCATTAAGAAAATTTTTGTTTCCTGTCTCTAAAACCTTAAGCTCTGCTGGCCTACAGATCTTAATTCCAAAAGGAGTGCTCCTACCAGGAGACACAACAATGATTCCATTGAATTCAAAGCTAAGACAGCCCCTGACCACTTTGAGCATCTCATGCCACTGAATCAACAGGCAGGGTTATTGGTCCTGGCTATCAATGGGAAATAGGACTGCAACTAAAAAATGGAGGTAACGAAGAATTTTCCTGGAATAGAGGTGATCACCTAGGGCATCTTTTAGTACTACCATGCTCTGTGATTAAAGTCAATGGAAAACTGCAACAATCCAATCCAGGCAGGACAAACAATGGCTCAGAAACTTCAGGAATGAAGGTTTGGGTCACCCCACCTGGCAAAGAACCACCTGAAATGCTTGCAGAGGGTATAGGGAATATAGAATGTGTAGTAGATGAAGGTAACGATAAATATGAACTCTGACCACGTGACCTACAGAAACGAAGACTGTGATTGTATGAATATTTCTCCCCTGTTCTGAGTATGTTTGCATTTGTACATAAGCAAATATCTTGCTTTTCTCTTATCATATGCCATAAGTTGTATTGTTCATGTTATAATATTTAAGTCATAGTATATGAAGTTTAAGAGTGAATATTACCTAAGGACTTGCTCTTATTCTGAAGATATGTAGTGTGTTTTCATTTGTACACAGGACAGTTGACTATTGTTAAGCAAAACATGTGTCGTTTATTGTGTTCTATGTGGAATTTAAGCGTGTTTCAAGGTGTTCTAGTTTGCTTGCTGCCAGAATGCAATATACCAGAAACGGAATGGCTTTTAAAAAGGGGAATTTAATGAGTTGCTAGTTTACAGTTCTAAGGCCGAGAAAATATCCCAATTAAAACAAGTCTATAGAAATGTCCAATCAAAGGCATCCATGGAAAGATACCTTGGTTCAAGAAGGCCGATGAAGTTCAGGGTTTCTCTCTCAAGTGAGAAGGCACATGGCGAACACAGTCAGGGCTTCTCTCTCAGCTGGAAGGGCACATGGCAAATACGGCGTCATCTGCTAGCGTCTTCTCCTGGCTTCCTGTTTTGTAAAGCTCCCCGGGAGGCGTCTTCCTTCTTTATCTCCGAAGGTCGCTAGCTGGTGGACTCTCTGCTTCATAGTGTCACTCTCTCTGAATCTCTCATTCTCCAAAATGTTTCCTCTTTTATAGGACTTCAGAAACT